>APFE030490142.1:156814-177479 GCA_000404065.3 Pinus taeda
TGCTAAAAATAGTAAATTGTGCTATAATTAAGGAAACTGAAAAAAACTGCACGAAGCACTAGAGGGGATCCAAGTCGAATTAGCGGGTGGCCACCAATATCCACTTGGATCACCAGTTCATGGGGCTCGAAGTGTGGCAAATGTTATTGGTAATCCTATGATAATATTTCTGTTATCTCTGCACATTATGGAAGAAGGATTGGGCTGTTGGTTATTTGTCTAGCTTCCACAACATTACCTACTTCAAATGTTAAATAGTGTTGTTGGTTTGTGTGAGTGGTTCTCTCATAAAGATGATTGTGATGAGTGCCACACATCCAACTAATGCACACTTCCTGATTGCAAGGCTGTTGCATTCAATATTGCAAAGGTAACATCTCAATTGAACATTATGGAAATGCTACCAACTGGGGAACTCTATGAGGGTGAAACGTGGGATTCGTTCAAGGAGAAGATTATTTAGTCATTCCCATTAATTTGGTGGTGACATCTTCTCTTCGGTGGTGACACTTATGAGTGAACTAATTCATAAAGATCAGACTTATTTTTCAACGTTGCATGTAGCAGGCCTACTATTGCCTTCTTGGATGCTATATCAAAATATTTACTTCTCCCTTCCTCAAAACCTCTTTGTTGCATCCCTAGTGGTCTTGATGCACTATGTCTTAACAATATAGGGTTGTAGGCAGTGACTGAAAGAAATGCTTTGTAGTATCTTGTACATGTCTTTACATTACACAAGTATTTGCTACCATTGAATGGAAGGGTGCACAGGATTTGTGAAGGTTTTGAAAAGCCACTTACAAAGGCTTGGCTGGAAAAGGCAAAAGTTTCAAAACATGATGGACAGGATGGACAACCTTGGTAAGTACATTACGACATTGCAGATCAGCATATCAACTGTTGGGCATTTGATACAAGAATCATGTTCCTCATGATCCAAAAACATTACTGCTAGTTCTGTGAACCCCACTCTAAAGTGCCTAGGGGTGAAGTCGACCTCTAAATACCAACTCTGATATGTTGCTTTTCTGCATTGGCAGGGCTTTTCTTTTGTGATCTTGTAATCTCAATTTTTTTTCTTGAAACCATTAATTTCACATGCAGTAATGTCGTTCCATGTCAAGTTATCCAACTAGAAGATGTGGATTTGACTTATGAAGATAAATTGAAAGAAACCGCTATATCTCTATGTAAGAATGGTGGGAAACATAGGCCATGATCGATGACTACACCAATGTCAGTCTTCAACTGTCAGATGGATCCAAGATTAGTGGTGGAGATCTATAAATCCTATCTCGCCAAACAAGTTAATACCACCACAAAGGAGGCTACATCACTTGGTTGACAATTTGAATCACATAGAAGGGATTGATTAGCCAAATCACACCAGCCATTCCAGGAAATGAGGAACAATTCACCAGAATCGTTCCCTATTTCAATATTTAGTTACGAAAACAATTATTTATTCATGGAATATTGTTGAGATTTGCTAATCGGCTAATTAAAAGCCCAAATTATAATCTAATGCATATATAATAGATTGCCTAGAGTAGAAAGGAGTTAACTGAAGATTTCAATTAATTAGACAATAAGAAAGGAAACTGATCCAGCCAGGGACCGAAGGAATGCAGAAGGGAGGAGTCGGTCTCAGTGTAGCGTTAGGAATTTATTAGCTGTGGATCTCTCCTTTGGTCTTGCTGGAGTTAAGTGATGTCTGCATAATGTAAACATTGTTTTCAATAATGAATTGAAGCAATTTCCTAGCATGTTCTGTTTAATTATTTATTGCATCTAATGACTTTACATTCTATGTGAACCAGGTCACTAATAGAGGGTGTGAGCGGGTGGGTTGGCCGCCAGACCAGCTCGACATTGCTCTACATCTTTTAGATTAAATAACATCTAGATTATTATTTGTTGTGTGAAAGATTTAATCGTTTCCTTCTTCAAGTTAATGCTATTTAAATTGCTGCAAATTGTTCCTTTACAAATTATTTCATTTGCTGCATCGTTAATCATATTTTCACTTGAAATATTTTATAGACATCGTGTTCCTTCATATTGTCAAAATCCGCAAGATCGGCTTTGCCTTTATGAGCTCTAACATTCAGCTCGAATTGATCCAGACCCATTTAATTAATATTCGAGAACCTAAGGTTGACTTGAGTATTTATTGTTTTGAAAGATGATATTTATAAATAAGGAAACTACACTATGTTTGATATCGATAAATGTTTAATTACCATTACAAGTTTCCTTTAACTTCTGGACAATTCTCATGATTTTTTTTAGGACAAGGAAGGCGAGAGATTCATATTAATTTAATTCCTTTCATAAGTTTATTTAAACAGTAAATTTCCTTGTTATGCTGTTGATGCTTTCAAGTTAAACTTACGCAAAATTAATGCAAGCAGAATGATTTTGAATTTATTCCAACATTTACAGCGTTTTTGTTATTATGCCGACACTGCTTTATTTCTAGTTCAGATTTCCCTTCTGTTCGCTTGTAATTAGAATTTCCTTTCACAATGATTGCTTTTATTTCCCACATGATTTAATTGTTTAGATTGGTGTTTTTTTGAATTCTCTTATAGTGCAACATTTCATTTATTGATGAGATTTTTTTTTGTAAGCTTTGGTAGGACTCTCTGATTTTCATGTCCATTACATACCCCACTACGGGGGAAGGGTAGCCCAAGATTTGAACCCAAGACTTTTGGTTCAGTGAGACTTCATTTCCATGGCCACTACCGCTTGAGCAACCCCATGCGGACCATTTATTGATGACATTAATACGCAAGATAGACTAGCATTTATTTTGCAGGATTCTAGGGGCTTTCTCTAGCATTTCAAGTGGTGTGTCTCAAAGTTCACTAACTTTCGGGATTGATAAATTAAATGTTGGTACATTTATAAGCCCTATACTGCACCCAACATTTTGGCACCATTGTCAGGGACTTTCTCTGGCATTTCCAGTGCCGCATCTCAAAGTTCACGAACTTTCCGGTTTGACAAATTAAATGTTGGTACATTTATAAGCCCTATACCACACCCAATATTTTCACACTATTGACGGGGAGGTGCTTAAGGGATTGACCTTGGTGATCTGCTGCATTTGGTTTTTTTTCCTTCACTTAGTTTCTCTTGCAATTTTATGTTCCTTGAATTTATTTCTTTCCTGCACTTTGCTTTAAGGTTTCTCATTTTCTCTGATGTTGAAATAAATCCCCACCTTACATATACACCATTCATGTGCTAACGAATGTACCAGTTGTCTTGCTAAAAATAGGAAAATGGTATTTTGAGGAATCATCTAATGAGGAATCTTTATGCTGCTACAAAGACATACAATTCATCTAATGAAGAGTTAACAATTGAAAATTTTAATATTTTGATTGAACATAAAAATGATATTATTAAATCTTTGATTTCGAAATTGGACAATTTGCAAGAAGAGTGGGAGCAGGATGAAAACCCACTGCTTATCTTTTGTGCCAACTGTAGAAAGAAACACCTCCTTGGAAAGTTTCCACTTAATAGCCTAGAAATTTTCAAAATTTGTGAAGAGGATCATCCAATAGAACGTTTCCCATTAGTACCAAGATTACTGCAGGTACTCAGGAAATCAAGGAATCAAATTGACTACTAGGTATAACTCAAAACCTATTATCATTTGATACTTGGAATAATGCTTATTTTCCTGAGCAGGCTCATCAACATGTTTATAATCCTGTAGTTTCATGGCAAACTTTTAATCCTCCTCCAATCAAATATCCTACTTCATGGTTGCAGTGGCCCTCTCCTTGGCCCTCATCCTCGAGCTAGATATCACCATGGCATCAAGAATCGTTTGGATCCTTATCTCTAGGGCAATATCCCATGCAAATTCAATCATAATTGCACCAACAACAACCCCAATTTCTTTCCAATGTACCATTAAGTTATCCTCCCCCATGGTATTAGCTGCATGTGAAACCTTACCCTAGCCTTAATCCATACCCTACCCCTTATCCTAATCCTTACCCTACTCCTTATCCTTACCCATACCCTAGCTCTCATTCAAACCCTAATCCGTACCCTAAACCTAGTCCATACCCTCATCCATACCTTAACTCTAGTCCATACCCTAGACCTAACCCTAGTCCAAACCCTAATCCCAATCCAAAGCTAAGCCTTAGTCCAAGCATTAACCAAAACCCTAGCCCAAACAATATCATAAACCCTAATCTAAACCATCAGGTTGCACAATAGTTTGAACCACCTATTCTTCCGGTTGATTCCCATGTTGAACATAATAATACATCTTCCATGTTTCGAAAGGGAATGAATTTAGAAACTTCCCCCATTTCCGCAAAACATTCACCCCAGGAAGTTATCATTCAAAGATCACTAGAGGAGCAATCTTTCATTGGAAATTGTTCTGAAAATGTTGTTGAAAATCGAAACCCTAGAATCTCTCTTAACCATTCTTGTCAATTTGGAAATCAAATATTTGAGCCTGAATTTGAGGGATTTATCTTTTGTCTTTCACCAGACTCTTTGTGCCTCCAAGAGAGTGACTCTCAAACTGTGGAAGACTTGCATTAGTTGGATAATCATACATATGTGGATTTGATTGAATCCTGGTTTCGAGCAGTCATCAAGCCACATTATTTCCTCATCATTAAGAAACTCTTGATATCATGTCAATTGAAGAAATTGGTTTCTCACGCTTTGGTATGTCTTGAAGTCTATTCTTTAAAACTAAGTGTGAGTATAATCAACATTTTGTTATGCACATGGCTTCATTGGAAGTATGCCTTCACGTAAAGGTGACATTTCTTTCTTTAAAAATAGAGTAGGATAATAGGAGAATAATTAATAAAGATGCATAATAACACTCTTGAACTTGTGATTCCCTAAAAGCACAACTTATGAAATTTCTATTATCATGCACTCTCATGGTAAGACTTGTCAGAAGAAATTTACATTTAATGCCTCTTATTTTAAAGTGACTTTGCTTGTTGATCAATATGTCAGTCAAGGATATTGTTTTAACTTACATGTAATAATTTTTCCTATTCTAACAAACTGTCATCTAGAAAATATTTTCAAATTCCTCTTCGAAGGGACCAGTGAGAAACATCTTATGGTGGACCACGCCTACAAAACTCTAATAATCTTTCATAAAGAACCCTGACATGATCAACTCAAGGAATATTTTTGGTCATTATCCAAGATGTTTTTTTAAATAAGTTCTTAGGGTAGCATGGAAAACTAGTAAAGAATAGTAATTAAAAACTTTTCATGCCATCCTCCACTCTTAAAGAGTAGATTTTCTTCCCCACCTATTAAGTAACCCATCTGAGGTTAATCATAATCAGAGTTTTTTTTCTAAAAACATAAACGAATTAATTGAGGGATAGTAGGTCTCATTGAGAATCGACCTACTATGATCATGGGTCCTAAGGAGAATGACATTACCGCACTGGTCACTAAGCTAGGTTAATGTCTTTCAGTTGAAAAACTGGAAGCCAAGAGGTCTCATCGCGAGCCAGCTTGTTCATTCTCGTTAGTTCTTGTGAATGGCACTATAAATCGCTGGTTACCAAGCTAGGGCAATGACCTTCAACTAATTTCTAAAAAGAGAAAAAGTAAAATGTTCTTAAATAACTCTGAGTCTATATCTAATAGGTGGGACAAAATCAATTCATAAAGTTAAAAGGTACCCTTGTCAAGGCTATGGACGTCTACTGGCAGTAGGGCCATGCCTGTGGTATTAAATTTAAACTCTACACTATAATTTACTTGGTTGTTTTTTCTTTCTGTGAACTCATTATCAATCTCTTTGAGAATGGCTTTAAAATCCTTCTGTTGTTATACCTTTGAGTTCTATCTTTTTGGAATGATTTATATGGATGTGGAACCCTTAATGTAGGTAATTCATTGTACCTAGGCAAGAGGAGCTTTAACTATACATGGATAATGGTAAAATAATTATTGTGGGAAGGTATTTCTATGTCCACTTTTAACACTATGTTTTTTAAAAATCAGGTCACTCATATTTACAATGAGGATATTATAAAGTGTAACTTCTGATAAGGGATGCCTACAAGATATTCTTTTGGAAATTTTAAAAGTTAGCTATTTTATTCAGGTAATCACACCATCCATGAAATTTAGTTTTTATGGCGGCCTTCATTTTAGGTTTTCTTGAAATCAATTTAAGCAAATAAATAATCCAGTAGACACTCTGTTTTAGAGAAAGCTTTAACTAGTGTAGGAAGTGTGATCATGCAAAATTGCAGGAACATCATTTTGAACCTACAAATGTTTCTAATTTTGTTTTTTTGTGAGGAAGTAATAGTATCAGATTTCCTTGCATGAGGACACACAAGATGGTCAGCATGGGGGGGTGTTGGGTCTCACTTTTGTCTTATTTTTATCTAATTCTCGCATGCCGTCGATTGGATATTTGAGTATTTTCAAAGAGTATTTGCTACTTTCTTTATTTTAATAGGATTAAAATAGCATTAATGAGAGTTTAATTAAGTTTTGTATGTTGCAAGGTTAAAACTGGTTTGATTATACTAGGGGACGTGCCTTTATCATTGCATTTATGTGCCTGCACCATTGAATTTACCTGCTTGCACCATTTTATGGCTTCCTGCACTATGCTGAACTCAATTTTGGTCTTATGTCTATTCATGAAGGCAGTGATGTGACTAAGTATTTTGCTGGCAGTGGATTTGCATTTGTCCATGCAAACTCTTACACTGAGTCATCGTGTTTGAAGTTGTAACTGTACTCAAACCCTCCGGTTCATGGGGCTCAAACTGTGGCAAATGTTATTGGTAATCCTATGATAATATTTCTTCTATCTTTGCACATTATGGAAGAAGGATTGGGTTGTTGTTTATTTGTCTAGCTTCCAGCAACATTGCCTACTTCAAATGTTAAATAGTGTTGTTGGTTTGTGTGAGTGGTTCTCTCAGAAAGATGATTGTGATGAGTGCCACACATCCAAATAATGCATAATTCCTAATTGCAAGTTTGTTGCATTCAATACTGCAAAGGTAACGTCTCAATCGAACATTATGGAAATGATACCAACTGGGGAACTTTATGAGGGTGAAACGTGGGAATTGTTTAAGGAGAAGATTATTTAGTCATTCCCATAAATTTGGCGGTGGCATCTTCTCTTCGGAAGTGACACTTATGAGTGAAATAATTCATAAAGATCTGACTTTCTTTTCAACACTGCATGCAACATGCTTACCACTGCCTTCTTGGATGATATATTAGAGGATTTACTTCTCCCTTCCTCAAAAGCACTTTGCTGCATCCCTAGTGGTATTGATGCACTATGTCTTAACAATATAGGGTTGTAGGCAGTGATTGAAAGAAATTATTTGTAGTTTCTTGTACATGTCTTTACATTACGCAAGTATTTACTACCATTGAATGGAAGGGTGCACATGATTCGTGAAGGTTTTGAAAAGCCACTTACACAAGCTTCGCTAGAAGAGACAAAAGTTTCCAAACATGATGGACATGATGGATGACCTTGGCAAGTACGTTATAGCACTGTGGATCAACATATCGACCGCTGGGCATTTGATACAAGAATCACATTCCTCAAGGTCCAAAAACATTACTGCTAGTTTTGTGAACCCCACTCTAAAGTGCCAAGGGGTGAAGTCGACCTCTAAATACCAACTCTGAGATGTTGCTTTTTTGCGTTGCCAGGGCTTTTCTTTCGTGATCTTGTAATCCCAATTTAGTTTTTTGAAACCATTAATTTTGCATGCAGTAATGTTGTGCCATGTCAAGGTATCCAACTAGAAGATGTGGATTTGACTTATGAAGGTAAATCGAAAGAACCTGCTATATCTCTATGCAAGAATGGTGGGCAACATATGCCATGCTCAATGACTACATTGATGTTAGTATTCAACTATCGGATGGATCCAAGATTGGTGGTGGATATCTGCGAATCCTATCTTGCCAAACAAGTTAATACCACCGCAAAGGAGGCTACATCACTTGGTTGATAGTTTGAATCACATAGAAGGGATTGATTAGCCAAATCACACTAGCCACTCCAGGAAAAGAGGAATAATTCATCAGAATCATTCCCTCTTTCAATATTTAGTTACAAAACCAATTATTTATTCATGGAAAATTGTTGAGATCTGCTAATTGGCTAATTAAAAGCCCAAATTGTAATCTAATGCATATAAAATAGATTGCCTAGAGCGACAAGGAGTTAACTGAAGATTTCAATTAATTAGACAGTAAGAAAGGAAATTGATCTAGCCAGGGATTGAAGGAAGCAAAAGGGAGGAGTCGGTCCCAATGTAGCGTCAGGAATTTATCAGCTAAGGATTGCTCCTCTGGTCTTGTTGGAGTTAAGTGATGTCTGCATAATGTAAACACTATTTTTAGTAATCGATTGAAGCAATTTCCCAGCATGTTCTATTTATTTTTTTATTGCATATAATGACTTTACATTTTGTGTGAACCAGGTCACTAATAGAGGGTGTGAGCTGGTTGGGTTGGTCGTTAGACCCGCTCAACACCGCTCTACATCTTTTAGATTAAATAACATCTAGATTATTATTTGCTGTGTGAAATATTTAACCATTTCCTTCTTCAAGTCAATGCTATTTAAATTGATGCAAATTGTTCCTTTACAAATTATTTTATTTGTTGCATCATTAATCATATTTACACTTGAAATATTTTATAAACATCGTGTCCCTCCAGATTGTCTGAATCCACAAGATTGGCTCTGCCTTTATGAGCTCTAACGTTCAACTCAAATTGATCCAGACCCATTTAGTTAATATTCCAGAACCTGAGATTGACTTGAGTATTTATGGTTTTGAAAGCCGATATTTATAAATAAGGAAACTACACTATGTTTAATATCGATAAATGTTTAATTACCATTATAAGTTTCCTTAACTTTGGACAGTTTGCAAGATTTATTTTCACGACAAGGAAGGCAAGAGATTCATATTAATTTAATTCCTTTCATAAGTGTATTTACACAGTAAATTTGCTTGTTATGTTGCTGATGCTTTCAAGTTAACCTTACGCAGAATTAGTGCAAGTAGAATTAGTGCAAGTAGAATGGTTTTGAATTGCTTTTGAATTTGTTCCAACATTTATAGTCTTTTTGTTACTATGCCGACACTACTTTATTTCTAGTTCAGATTTCCATTTTGTTTGCTTGTAATTAGAAATTCCTTTCGCAATGATTACTTTTATTTCTTGCATGATTTAATTGATTGGATTGGTGTTTTCTTGAATTCTATTTTAGTGTATGATTTCATTTATTGATGAGATTAATACACAAGATAGACTAGCATTTATTTTGCAGGTTGCCAGGGGCTTTCAATGGCATTTCCAGTGCTGCGTCTCGAATTTCACGAACTTTCTGGATTGAAAAATTAAATGTTGGTACATTTATAAGCCTTATACTGCACCCAACAAAAGAAAAGTTTGGCATGTCGAATGCATGTTTCTCAATAATATTGAGGTAATTCACCTGGTTGACCGATTAAGTCCCTTATGGTTTGAGAAACTTTCTCACACAATCAAATTTAAAAATGGTCGATTTTATGAATGTTAAATGTAACATCGTCCTCCCACATCTACCCAACCAACTGGCTAGCCGGGGTAAACATGCAACGAGAGGTCACTATGATATGATTCAACCTCCTAAGTCATGTTAAGGAAGTGGAACCAACGGAAACACACCATATAGACATCAATCATCAGCTACAGGACACTCAAGAGCCAATCCAATACTTTAGACTACTTACCTTTGGGTTCCACTGAAATTTTGGACAACTTAAGCCTCAATCGCTCCCAATCTATAAGAATGAGGGTGACTAGAAACCCAAAATCGCTCTCACAGGCTTGCTTGCCAGCGACCAGAGACCAAAAATGTCTGTGCTATGCCAACAACTCTAGGATTTAGGCCACTTTCTCAGGCCCAGAGCCCAGGTCACTGCCCAGAATTGAACCATATCTTCAGATTGGTAAAATAACATGGAAATGACAGTACTAAAGAAAATACTTGTTTAAGACCTTGAATGGACTCCTACTAGCCATGACATGAATTTTGTTAAACATATTGCAAATATGTAATCTACAGGTGTAATTAACAGTTTCGAGCATATTGGTCTCATACTTAACTGAGTATCGCTTAGAACCATTAATTCCTCAATACATCAACTACCATTCCATCCATTAGGTCATAGTTACATTGATCATTCAATTAGAAGTAAAAACATACATAACCAACATAATAGGGTCAAAAATATCAATGAAACCACAACCATATACACCACATATAATCCAGCATAATTCTCATGGAAATACTAGGAGAAATAACCTTTCATTAATGACGTAAAATCCAAACCTGGGATGGGACTTCCATGTTCCACCCAACTATAGAATGGCTAAGCCAAATCTCTCTTCAGCCATTCACCCCCATGTCATATTCCAAGCATGAATGTGGGATCTCATAGAAAACATAAATCAAAAACCTTCTAGGGCTTCTAGAGGCCATCCACCTCAACCCATCAAACAAGGATTCCACCTCGCAGTTTGACATCATAAAACCATCATTGGATCGGTCTCTATCATAGCCATCTAGGGCTTTAGAGCATTTGTTCCAACCAAGGCTCCAGGACTAGTAACTAAACACACAACTGTCATTGAGCTCCAGAGCGTTGGTCCAATCAAGGCTCCAAGACTAGTAACTCAATCCACCAAGGTCTCCAGAGAATTTTTCCAACCAAGGCTACGGGACTAGTAACTCAACCTAAGTTGTTATAGGGCTCCAAAGCGTTTGTCCAACCAAGGCTCCAGGAACTAGTAACTCAACCTAAGTTAAGGAAACATGAGAACCAACAAAAAGGAAAAACAATGAAAGTAAACCCATTATCACCATAGCTATCCAAGAAATTGCAAGGCTCGGAAATCCACTATCAATCTAGACAATCCTCCATGCCAATGACAAATCACAACCATGAAACCACATGCATGTGCCATGCATGCCAAAAATAGTGAAGGAAACATACATGCAAATCGGTACCTGCAAGAAAATATGATGTAGCTCTTGATCTTGATGCTTTCTTGTGCTTTCATACTCTTCCTTTGCCTTCTTGCTCCAAGAATCCAAGTATGTCACACCCACCAAGAGTGCTCCAAAAAAACTGTAAGTCTCCAAGAGTATGAGAGAGAGAAAATAATGAGAGAGCTCTAAAACTAAACAGACAAAAGGTTACCAACTGATCCTCAAAAGCCTTTTTATGAATGAGGCCTCTATTTTCTTCATTTTCCATTATTTTCCTTCATTTTCCTCCTCACTTGCAACCTATGACCTTTCACCTACCTTTGTCTCCTAATTTCCATTATTTTCATAAATAGTTGTGCCAAAAATGCCATTTTTCTTTTCCAAAGCTTTAGCCGTTGCCTTTGCCAATTTCCTTAGTCATAAACAATCACAAGTGATCCCCATCACTAGTATTCTACCCAAGATTCAGCTTGGAACAAGTGTCCCATCATATGTGGTTATTATTTTGCCTTTATTTACTTTTATTACATGGAATTTTCACTAGGGATGTTACAAAACCCTCCTTCTTGGGGGAACACCATCCTCGGTGTTCAACTACACCTATGACCACAAAATTATTGTAAGCAAAATATATAATTCTGATGGAGATTATAACTTAGCTCGATGTAGTATTTACAATGATCACCTTGTTGGAAGCAAACCAACATAACAACATAATAACATGACATCATAACAACATACCACATAGTGGAGATTTATAACACATCTCGTGGTGGTATTTACATCCATATACATATGTACATAAACCAACATCATAAAAACATATACCAAAACATATACCAATGCATATACTAAAACACCTGGGCCAAAACTACTTTGCCTCAACTAGCAAACAAGGAAGGATACATAGCCCGCATCTGATCCGTCATCTCCCATATTGGTTCATCGGGCCCAAAATGCTTCCATTGCACCTTAGCTTTCTCGATTGCTCAGTTCCAGAGCATGAACACCTTTTTCTCAATGTACACTGAGCCTCTGACTGGAATTCTCCATTTGGTTACGCCTGTAATATAGACCAATCAATCACATGATCAATAGTCTTAACATACTTCTTAAGCAAAGATACATGGAATACATTGTGGACTTTCATTTTTAGAGGCAATGTAAGTCGATAGGCTACTGGTGCAATCCTCTCAATGATACTAAAGGGTCCACAAAACCATGGTGCCAACTTGGCACATGATCCAATCCGCAAGGATCTCTTTTTTGGTTTGATGCACAAGTACACATGTTCCCTAACCTGGAACTCCTTGAACAACCTGTTCTGATTTTCATAGCTCTTCTTCCTATCATGTGCTACCTTTATATTCCTCTTTATAACCTGTATTTGCTATTCCATGTCTACCAACATATCTAGTCCAATCAACACCCTGCTAACCGGATCACTCTAACTGATGGGAGTGTTACAAATAAGCCCATACAATGCCTCAAAATGACTCATTTCTCAACGATTCTTGATACCCATTGTTGTACGCGAACTCTGTCAAGGGGATATGATCTTCCCATTTCTATTTCTGACGCATCACGTACATCCTCGACATGTCCTCCAATATCCTATTGACCCTCTTTGTTTGTCCATATGTCTGTGAATGATAAGTCATACTGAAGGCCAACTCTATGCCAAAACCTACAAACAATTCCTTCCAAAACTTGGAAGTGAACTTCGCATCCTTGTTTGACACAATATTATTTGGAACACCATTCAATTTGACCACATCTCTCATGAATACTTGTGCTACATCGTTAGTTGAGAATGCAGACTTAACCATAATGAAGTGTGAAACCTTTGCCAACCTGTCCACAATAACCATGATGGAATGATGTTTTCTCACTGTCTTTGGAAACCTTGTGATGAAGTCTATGGAAATGAAATCCCATTTCCATTATGGAATCACAATTGGTTGTAGTAGTCCACTTGGATGCTTACATTATGCTTTCACTTGCTGACAATCAAAACATCTGGCCACAAAATCTTCTACATCCCTCCAAAAATTTGGCCAATAATAAAATTTATCACTACTGTCAGTGTCTTTTGATACCCTAGGTGACCCGAATATGGTTTTGCATGAAACTCCCTCAATATCACCTTCTTGAGCTCACTGTTATTTGGCACCTATATCCTATCTCGGAACCTGACTAATCCATTTTTCGTAAGACAATAACCCATATCCTATGCACCTATATTTGTACCTATACCTGTATATGTACTATCACATGTACTTATAGATGTACCTATACAATCACTTTCACATGTACATGTTCTCTACTGCAACCTGTGAACAATATCCATATATCTGACATCCTACTGACCTGACTGCAAGATCTTATCCTATAAATATATCCATTAGGAGCTCATAGTTGCTAAGTGATTTACATGTATCCACCTACTAAGAGAATTGGCCACTTTTTTCTCTTTACCTTTGATATATCGGATCTCAAAATCAAACTCATCGATTGTGGCCAACCATCTGGCATGCCTGGCATTTAGATTAAATTGGTCAAACAAATACCTCAATCCAATATGATGACTCATAAGTACAAATATCTTGCTAAGAATATAGTGTCTCCACATCTTCAATGCAGGTATGATCGTTGTTAACTCCAAATCATGTGTGGGATAGTTCTTCACGTGCTCATTTAGTTTATGGGACTCATAACATACCACCTATCCATCCTGCATAAGGACTCCACCAAGTCCTCTCTTGCAAGCACCTGTGAACACTACAAACTCTTTGTCTGGATCTGCGACATGTAGCATGGGTGCATGTGTCAACAACTTCTTGAGATGCTCAAAACTAGCCTCGCACTCCTCAATCCATTTGAACTTCTTACCTTTGCTCTGAAATGATGTGATAGGATAAGAAATTTGTGAGAAGTCCCTGTTGAACCTCCTATAGTAGCCTGCTAAACCCATGAAATATCTCACCTCATCTACATTCTTAGGAGCCACCCATTCCATGGCGACTCTTATCTTCTTTGGATCTACTACAATTCCCTCCTTGGAGAGAACATGCCCCAAGTAGTGTACCTCAGTTTAAAAGAAACTATACTTGTTGAGCTTAGCATATAATTGATGCTCTCTCAAAAACCTCAACACTGTTGCTAAATGTTCGGCATGCTCTTCCTCTTTGATGTGTACTTGATGATAACCCAATCTCAGATCAATCTTCGAGAAAACTACTACTCCCTTCAATTGGTCGAACAAGTCATCAATCCTTGGTAATAGATACATGTTCTTGATGGTCACTTTGTTCAACTGCCTATAGTCAATGCATAATCTAAGTGTTCCATCTTTATTCTTCACAAACAATACCAGTGCACCCCGTGGTGATACACTTTGCCTAATGTACCGCTTTTCCAACATTTCCTTCAATTGCAACTTTAACTGAACCAACTCAAGTGTGCTCATCCTGTAAGGTTCTTTTGATGCAGAAGCTACCCTTAACACTAAGTTAATAAAAAACATTACCTCCCTATGAGGTGGAAACTCTGTAATTTCCTCAAGAAATACATCCTTGAAATGATGTAAAATTGGGTACCTTCTCAACACATCCATATCCTCAACTTCCTTACACTTATCACTATAAATGTGCACTGCAAATAACTGACACCCTTTCTTATGGCTATGCTTTGCTTGCATAACTATCACCATCATAACTTATTTAACTTTCTTCTTACCCTATAATACTCTTGGTTCCCCATTGTCATCAACACACTCAATGGATTTATCGTAACAATCTACCTTGGTTCTATGAAGGTACAACCAAGTCATGTCCATCAACATATTGTATGAACCCAATGGTAATACATTCAAATGTGTTGTGGTAGGCAACCATTCAAGTCAAATGCACAAGTTATTACCCAATGATGAACTCGCTTCTTCGTACCTGTACACAACTGACCAAGACTCGACGTTAAATTCCTTACTCAAACCACACTTATCCACCAAGTCGGGACTAACATAGCTATAATTCGATCCAGGGTCAATTTAAATAAAAATAACTTAATCACAAAGCTTATCGTCCATTTCAATGATAGATGCATGATGCTCTGCCTGTTTGTTATCCAATGCTGCATAGATATGTGGAATACTCAAACCAACATCTCCTATAGTTTTTGCCTCCTGTGCACTATATATCTTATGCCTACCACTCTGGTACTGTGGATAGTCTCTCCTATGATAATCTTCTCCACAAGTCCAACACCACATGAGGTGTCCTTGTCCTCTGCTTGATGCATTGAACCTCTTAGCTGGTGTGACATTCTCCTTTTTACTTGTATCCTGAGGCCTTGCTCTCTTTCTATCCCATTTTCCTTTGTTCTTTGAATTACCTCTCCAGTCTAGCTTAGTCTTGGTTCTATGCTTAGATTGTTCATAGCAATGCCTTAGCTTCCGAATGGCCTCCTCCAACAATCTAGGCTCATCAAACTCAATTCTATCTTTAAATGAAACCAGTAACCCACTAATGAACCTCTGAATCTTGGCATCTTCCTTTGTTAGATAAGGCACATACCTAAGTAACTCCAAGAACCTACTAGTGTACTCATCACCTGTCATAGATCCCATCTTTAGCTCATAAAATTCCTTCACCCTGTCATCAAAGTATCTTTCTGACAAATACTTCTTCTTGAATAGCTGCTCAACTCACTCCAAGTCAAATCTTCCTCATGAATACATCTCACATTCTTCACATCTTCCCACCAAATGTCTTCTTTACCTTTGAGACTGAATGTAGCCACTCTAGCTTTCATGTTCTCTAAATGGTCATGCAACCTGAAGAATTCCATCATGCTAAGCAACCATGCCTTTGCATCCTATGTTTTCTTCATCTCTCCATCAAATGTTGGTGGCTTTCCTTTCTTAAAATCATTTGACAAATATCCCATATCACTCCTCCTGTAAGGATGGTGATGATGACAATCATGATGCCTATATGATTCATAACTAGAACCATACCTATGTCTATGCCCTCTCCTATCTGTAGTATCCAAAAATCTTCTATCTCTAATTGTGTCATCTCTATCTGATCTGTGACCACCATGTGACCGACTACCATATACCCCATTAGTTCTATCCTCCTTCTCATAGATGATTTGACATGGTCCCTGTCCCTGCAAATTTGACAAACTCTGAAGTATTATTGCATTTACCTTTACTTGTCTCCTGTGCCTGCATGATTCTATCATTATCTTCCATACAACTCCTTATTTCTTCCTTTAATTTTCTCAGTATAACTACCAAATCAGAAGAGTTCCGAACACCATATTGCTCTTCAAATTCATAGGGAGAGTCTTTGTAGTCAACCATATTACTAGCCATTTGATATTTCTTCTTGCAAGGTGTATCCTGTCAGCTAAACCAAATCACAATAAACCAACATAGCTTAGTATAGCTTAGGGAGGATACCTTGTCTGCAATTTCAACAAATTAGTGTGAGACATGTATAAGATACAACATATCAAAATATAAAACATAAGCATATGACCATGCAATCGTCATTCTAGCTAGGGTCTAGTCATCAATGCATGACCTCAGAAAAAACATACCATGACCTCATGCATGAAAACCATCACTACATCACCATACACTTGACCACATGTAAACGTGAACATGCATAAGTGATGCATAACCATCTGCACATATGCATAAACACTTATGATCAAGCATGAATGAATGATACTTGAAATCAAACCTCCAAGAATTATACATGCAACTAAGCATATAAGAATGTAACCAATCAAGCAAGAATGTAACCAAGCATAAGACAATGATACATGTAAGCGACATAAATCGACATGTAACCAGTATTACACTCACGACGATGCATTCCTTAATAAATCATCAAGTTTCACATGATGACATCACTACGACCATTAACAACATCATGCAAATGAAACAAGCACATGGAATGCAAGGGTGAGAGACACACATGAAACTGACATGCATGCATGACGAACACACAACCCATCTAATCTAAGGGGTGAACCATGCTCTGATACCACTCTGTAACACCCTCCTTGCACATCTACCCAAGCAACCGGCTAGCCAGGATAAACATGCGATGAGAGGCCACTATGATATGATTCAACCTCCAATGTCATGGTAAGGAAGTGAAACCGACGCAAACACACCATACATACATTAATCATCAACTACAGGAACCTCAGGAGCCAATCCAATAATTTAGACAACTTACCTTGAGGTCCCACTTAACTTTTCGACAACTTAAGCCTCAGTCACTCCCATGCTATAAGCATGAGGGTGACCAGAAACCCAAAGTTGCTCTCATAGGCTTGCCTACCAGTGACCAGAGACCAAAATTGTCAGTGCTATGCCAGCGAATCCAGGATTTGGGCCACTTTTTCAGGCCTAGAGCCCATGTCATTGCCTAGAATTGAATCATCTCTCCAGATTAGTAAAATAACATGGAAATGATAGTAGTAAAGAAAATACTTGTTCAAGACCTTGATTGGACCCCTACTAGCCATGACAGGCATTTCGTCAAACATATTTCAAATGTGTAATCTACAGGTGTAATTAGTAGTTCTGAGCATAGGGGTCTCATAATTAGCTGAGAATCATTAAGAACCATTGATTCCTCAACACATCAACTGCCATTCCATCCATTAGGTCATAGATACATTGATCATTCAATTACAAGTAAAAACATGATGAGAGCCACACATGGTTGCTGTCATAAAACATATACATAACCGGCATAATAGGGACATAAATATCAATGAAACCACAACCATATACACCACATATAATCCACCATAATACTCATGGAAATACCAGGAGAAATAACCTTTCATTAATGATGCAAAATCTGAGTCTAGGATGGGACTTCCACATTCCACCCAATCATTGAATGGCTGAGCCAAATCTCTCTTCAACCATTCACCCCCATGACATATTCCAAGCATGAATGTGGGATCTCATAGAACACATCAACCAAAAATCATACAGGGTTTCCATAGGCCATCCACCTTAACCCATCAAAGGATGATTCCACCTCATGGTCAAACATCACAAAACTATCATCAGATTGGTCTCCATCCAAGCCTTCTAGGGCTTCCAAAGCATTTGTTCCAACTAAGGCTTCCAAGACTAGTACTCAACCCATAGCTATTGCGGGGCTTCGAGAGCATTTTTCCAACTAAGGCTTCGAGGGCTAGTAACTCAACCCATCAAAGGTTTCCATAGCGTTTGTCCAACCAAGGCTTCCAAGACTAGTAACTCAACCCAAGCTATTACAGGGCTTCCAGAATATTTGTCCAACCAGGCTTCGAGGAACTAATAACTCAACCCAAGCTAAGGAAACATGAGAACCAACAAAAAAAAACAATGAAAGTAAACCCACAATCACCATGGCTATCCAGGAAATGACAAGGCTAGGTAATCCACTATCAATCCAGACAATCCTCCATGCCAATGACAGATCACAACCAAGAAACCACATGCATGTGCCATGCATGCCAAAACTAGTGAAGGAAACATACATGAAACTTTGTACCTACAGGAAAATATGATGTAGCTCTTGATCTCGATGCTTTATTGTGCTTTCCTGCTCTTCCTTTTCCTTCTTTCTCCAAGAATCCAAGTGTGCCACACCCACCAAGAGTGCTCCAAAAAAACTCTAAGTCTCCAAGAGTATGAGAGAGAGATAAAATAATGAGAGATCTTCAAAACTAAACTAACAAAAGGTTACCAACTGATCCTCAGAAGCCTTTTTATGAATGCACCTCTATTTCTTCATTTTCCATTATTTTCCTTCAATTTCCTCCTCACATGAAACTTGTGACCTTTCACCTCCCTTTTCTCCTTATTTCCATTATTTTCATAAATAAATGTGCCAAAAATGACATTTTTCCTTTCCAAAGCCCTAGCCATTGCCTTTGCCAATTTCCTTAGCCATAAACAATCACAAGTGATCCCCATAACTAGGATTTTACCCAACATTCAACTTGGAATATGTTTAATTTTCTCTACAAATCAGCTAGCTCACTGATATCATGTAGAAATTTCACCTGCAGATCAAACTGATATATGCAATGTACTAAAGCATAATACTAGATCTACATCTACCATAAACTTTGCGGAAGCTAATCAACCATGAGCAAAATCAAGCATGAACACATATAACTGATAATAAGGAATCAATCACACATAACACAAAAGAATTTATCCAGGAAAAGCACTAGCCTAAAACCCCATCTCTATATTATCAATAAAGTGGAAATCCTCAACAACATACAAAAAGAATCAGCTCAAAAGCGATCCTGCTCTCTCTGTACTCTAATGTTGTAGCTCATGGACTACCTAGGCCTGAATATATAGGCTACACAAGTCCTCCAAGCTCCTATTTCCTTGCACAGTTTTGATTGGGGTCCAATTACATAACATGTGTGAATTGGTCAAATCATACCTGTTGTCACCTCAAGTCCAACTACGCAGTACTAGAAGGAATAATATTCCTTCCTTATGCAAGGGATATTTGCTAGGAATATCCTAGCAACTGATAGTACATTGTCCCTCATCTTATCTCAACTGGATCTCTGTCTGAACTGCCATGCATCAGTTATCCATGAGTGAATACTCAGTTATATGAAAATACCAGTTGTCACATGCATGCAAGCATCAACAAACTGAATCTCATTAATTTAACAACTTGTTAAATTAATCTAACTGGACTTGAGTAAGTTAAACTATGTCAACTGATCCTCTCAATATAGAAATCATCTTTAATTCCTCAATCAATGGAACAAATCAAGGACACATTCCACAATCAGTGGAGAAATTATTGCATGTTCTCACAAAGACTTCAAGTTTTATTTTTCCTTAACTAATTAACTCAAACTAAATAAATTAATTAATATTCAAACTGCTAGTAAGACCAAATTCGAATTTTACTTCCTATTTCTAGTCCAGGGACTGACTAAAATAGGAATCCACACTGCACTGCAAAAAATAGAACTTCTATTTTTAGCACTTCCATTTTTCATTCCCTGTTGCCCAATCCAACACTGATGCCCAAACTGCTATTTTTAGCAGTTCCATTTTTAACGCTTCTATTTTTAGCAATTTCTTGTTGCCAATTTTCAACGCTCCCTCTCAACAAGAAAGGCTTCCTCTCAAACCCGATCCTGTACCTTTGGAATGTTTTGCATGCAACACATCTACCAAGTGTGGTTGCTCCAACAACTCTTGGAACAAAAAAAAATCCCAACTGACCTCTTTGTTGGGCTAGAAACATACTCTGATGTTGAAGCTCTACTTACTGCTGATAAGTGCTCCCTCTCTGACCTCTGCACTATTGTAACATCTCCATGCATCTCACACCATTGCACCCTTCTCTGTGCTACCTTGCTGTTATGAAACCAGCTCAAGAAAAGATAGAAAAGATAGATCAACGCCTTAGAATTCAGCCTCTTCGAGGGGGAAACCTCCTTTACATTATATAAATGAACAATTCTTAGATGATACAAATGACAAAACCTCCTTTCTATATATAGGAGTCTAAGGAG
>APFE030490142.1:181734-238973 GCA_000404065.3 Pinus taeda
AATAGCAAAAATGCCACGATGACCTGTTTGGAGCAGCAAAACCCTAGAATCCAAAGCTCCGATACCAAATGTTATGAAACCAACTCAAGGAAAAGATAGAAAAGATAGATCACGCCTTAGAATTCAGCCTCTTTGAGGGGGAAATCTCCTTTACATTACATAAATGAACAATTCTTGGATGATACAAATGACAAAAACTCCTTTCTATATATAGGAGTCTAAGGAGTCACAATATAACCCAGCCAACCTAACAATAATAATATAAAGCCACAAAAATAACAATAGAGGGATTCTATGGGGCACAGTAATAACAAGATGGGGGCAATAGGGGCACAAAAATATTAATAAGGGGTACAACTACCATAGTAATGGGGTAATCACTAGTATTATAGGGACCCAACACTTGCACTGTGCAACACACTTATGCCTCTCGCATTGTTGTAGCTTGCATGCTCTGTGCTGTCCTAGGATTCCCTGCACTGTAGCTCTCTCTGTTGCTCCATCCACATTCTGTCTATACCCAATCAGTCAATTCCTGCTACTCCACATTGGAGCTCCCATAGCAAGGTCTCATCCAAGAGGTTGGGTACCTCAAGGATCTTGCCCCTCATCCTTGGGACAATCACTCTACTGCGCCCCACCTCTTATCTAGAGGTATGGCTGCATGTGATCCCTTAGCCACCTGGCTCAAAGTTTCCCCCTCCTGGAAGTCTCTGCATGACTAGATGTCTCTACTCGATCTCCACTTAGCTTCCCCTGTGGTGGCTACTCCACAAACTCCTGAAGCTGCTGCAACAATCATGGCTCCTCCACAATCGTCTGACTTCTTCTGGCACTGCATGTTGAGAAGTAATATACTCCCCCTCTCAACCACCAAGTCTCCATTAGTTTCCTTGCTGTTCAAGGCTTTCCATGCATCTTGAACCTCAAGAGGATACAAGTTCTTGACCCGTGAACCAATCTGCTTCACCTGTCTAGTGATGATGTGTCTAAGGAAAACCTTTCCCTTACTAAAGACTACATCATAGCCTCTGTCTTCCAGCATCGCGATCAACACCAAGTTTCTCTTCAATCCTGGTACATACTTGACATCGGTCAAGGTAAGGAAAGCTCCATGCTCCTTCTGAAAAATAACTGTGCCTACACCTGAGACACTATACTTTTCATCATTACCCATTGCTATGAGTATTCAAAGATCTTTCTCCTCCAAAGTACTGAACAAACTCTTGTCGTCAGTCATGTGGAAAGAAGCTCCACTGTCAAGAAACCAATGACTTCCCACCATGGATGAAACCATGCATGCGAAGAGTGTTAAATCCAACTCGAACTATGAAGCAAGTGCCTCACCTTTAGATCCTTCCCCAGATCCCTTCTCGGATTTCCTCTGCGGACAATTTGTAACAAAATGACCCACCTCATGACAATGAAAGCATCACACTTTCGATTTGTCAACCTTCTTCCCACCATGGGGAGAACTGGATTCAGAAAGAGAAACCTTCTCCTTCCCCTTCTTCGCCTTACTTGCTAAGGCATAGTTCTCTTCATCCTCCGTGGATGAAGAACCGTCTCTGGTGCTCCATATGATCTCCTCCTGCATCAAATCTGACCACATTTGTCCCCAATCTGGCAATTCCTCTCTTCCATTAATTGAGTCCTGGTTGCTATGCTAGCTCTTAGGAAGTCCTTCAATGACAACTTCCTCTGATCACTGCTATTCTGATAAAGATCTTTCAATGTTTTCCACATCGAAAATGGAGTCTCCTTCCCATGGAGGCTTGAGACTATGTGATCTCGAACTCCCTCCGGGATGATTCTCCTAGCTCTAGCCACACACTTCCTCCATTCCGCGAACTCTTGGGCATTAGATCCTGAGGGCTTGGGGACTTCTTGATCATGAAGTCCTTCACCTCGTTATCCTCTAATACTGCCTCCATGTGATCCTTCCAGGCTATATAGTTTGAGTTTCCATCTAGTGCATACTCAAGCCTCAAACCATAGAACACCATTGATGAAATCTGAAATGTGATAAGAACTCAATATCTATATCTAGAAACCACAAACTTCTTCCTTCTTGTATACTGTTCTTCCTTGATCACTTGTATTCTGATACCATGTATAATTTTCTCCACAAATCAGCTAGCTCACTGATATCATGTAGAAATTTCACCTGTAGATTAAAATGATATATGCAATGTACTAAAACATAATACTATATCTACATCTACCATAAACTTCGGAAGCTAATCAACCATGAGCAACATCAAGCATGAACACATATAACTGATAAGAAGGAATCAATCACACATAACACAGAAGAATTTATTCGAGAAAAGCACCAGCTTAAAACCCTATCTCTGTATTATCAATCAAATGGAAATCCTCAACAACATACAAAAAGAATCATCTCAAAAGCTATCCTGCTCTCTTTGTACTCTGATGATGTAGCTCATGGACTACCTAGGCCTAAATATATAGGCTACACAAGTCCTCCAAGCTCATATTTCCTTGCACAATTTTGATTGGGGTCCAATTACATAACATGTGTGAATTGGCCAAATCATACCTGCTATCACCTCGGGTCCAACTATGTGGTAGTAGAAGGAATAATAATCCTTCCTCATGCAAGGAATATTCACTAGGAATATCCTAGCAACTGATAGTACACTGTCCCTCATCCGATCTCAATTGGGTCTCTGTCTAAACTGCCATGCATCAGTTATCCATGAGTGAATACTCAGTTATTTGAAAATACCAATTGTCACATGCATGCAAGCATCAACAAACTGAATCTCATTAATTTAACAACTTTTTAAATTAATTTAACTGGACTTGACTAAGTTAAACTAAGTCAACTGATCCTCTCAATATAGAACTCATCCTTAATTCCTCAATTAGTGGAGCAAATCAAGGACACATTCCCCAATCAGTGGAGAAATTATTGCATGTTCTCACAAAGACTTCAAGTTTGATTTTTCCTTAACTAATTAACTTAAACTGCATTAATTAATTAATATTCAAACTGCTAGTAAGACCAGATTCGAATTTTACTTCCTATTTCTAGTCCAGGGACTGACTAAAATAGGAATCCACATTGCACTGCTAAAAATAGAACTTCTATTTTTAGCACTTCCATTTTTCATTCCCTGTTGCCCAATCCAGCAATGATGCCCAAACTGCTATTTTTAGCACTTCTATTTTTAGAAATTTCTTGTTGCCAATTTTCAATAGAATAAGTGTCCCATCATCTCTAGTTATTATTTTGCCTTTATTTACTTTTATTAAATGGAATTTTCACCAGGTATATTATAGATTTTCAAGGTTTTCACTATCTAGATTTCCAATATATGGAAAAATCAATGGTCACTGCTTTTATGTATTACCTTTGCTCATCTATGTTTTCTCACTTTAGGGTGCGTCATATATCTTTGACACTATGGAAATCTACATTCATATGTTGCTTTTCCTTTCTAGAACAAAATATCTTTTAATTACATTACAATCTTATATTACCTCAAGATCTGAGCTCATTGTGTTTTAATTTGATTGCATTCGAGCATCATTTGGAGACTAGAACTGTGTATTTGTACAACTTCACTCTTTGATATTTTTGTTTTTGGAGAAAATAAATTAGGATAAATTATAATTTTGATTATTTATAATATATAAATATATTTAACAACATTTAAAATTTTCAAATCATATAAATTACATATTTCAAAGTTATAATTTCAACGATTTCCTACGACATTTAAAACAAAATTCATTGAAAGAAATCGGAAAATAATTAGAATACATGATTCAACAACTCTTTCAAATTGGGAGGACGTCATCAGTGTCACAATAATATTATTTCAGGGTTCTAAGTTGAAAATTAAATTTAAATTGATTTGAATATTTAGAAAAATTGTAATGAGGTTTTTTAGGTTTTGATTTTTTTTTTTTTAAATATTTTTCAATAAGCATGATGAGTATTCAATCAGTATGACAAGTATTACCGCAATGGCAACAAGAATATATTATATACAAAAGTTTGGTAATAATAAGTTATAATATTACATAATAAGTTGTTGTGTGTGATATATTATTAAAATCTATCCTGCCAAGAATGACCATTGTAGGTCACGAGCCCAAGTCATATACATCATGTCATTGAAAGTCACGGGCCTAAATACATCACGTGGCCCGTTTGAAGGACATCAATTGTAAGATACGACAGTGGCATAAAAGGCACGCCTGCTAGTTTTCATGGTGTTTTGTGTATGACTGATAAGACCCATGAAATCCTAATCTGATATACTTTATCCGTACCATTGCCTTGAATCTCATTTCACTCTTATTTTACCATTTGAATTGACAACATTTAACAAAGTATAAAATTTTCATAGTTTCATTACTGAAATCCATGGTGCCATGCAAGTTTGTACTTGAGGAGGCCTACATTCCTTAAGAGTGCTTGGGTCACCACAGTAATAGGGAAAGGGTATAAATCCCTCTCCCTCTCTCTGGCCTCCCATGGTGAGATCATATTGTATGGGCCTACCATTTTCTCCTGCTCCTACTGCTCCCTCTGCTAATGTCTCTGCTACATGATTGATATATAAAATAAACCAACCTCATACATAAAATACATTTTTTTTATTAAATGAAAAATGTATTTATAAATATGGAAACATAACTTTCAATTAAAAAAAAATTCATCGATGTGCCCAAAACACAGTCATACACAGGCTCCAGTGTGTTGTGAAACACAACCACGATGGCAACGATGCGCACATATGTATGACCCATCATTGTTGGTTCAAAAAATTTAAATTTTCATCATGACACATCACACTTATGCACTGGTGTGTACATATAACCTTTTCAAAATGGTATAGAACGTTCAGGTTATCGAATGCACTGAGCTATAAATATATTTTTAAATATTATTTTTTTGATGCATTTGGAAAATATAAACGCATCAAATGTAACACACTGATGTACAATTTATAGCTTTCCCAATGCATTTTTATTTATGAAACTCGCCACAACAATAACGACGAATTATGTTCATGCACCGAACTTTGGTGCACCTTGTAAATTTATAGGGTGCAATGCTATTGGTGCAAGTCGAACATATCAAGTGCACACGAGGGATTTTTTTTCAAAAACAATGGAATTTTTAAGCTAATTTGCAGTTCTATTCTGCTAAAAAATTAAATTAGAGAGAAACATAGACATTACCTATTTTGTCATCAGGGAGGCATTGTTGACACGTATTGGAGAAAAAAAAATTACCATAGTTTGAAAAAATTGGAAAGTCAAGAAGTGAGAACGGTACAAAAGGATGATGAGCAAGAGAAGCATCGACGTCACGATGCTTGCATGAGGCAAGAGTGGCACCGGTGCTTTAGAGCTCTCCAACACTATAGATGGTAAAAATGAAATTTATGGCCATGAGGTTTTTTTTTTTTAACCCTTGTCTAGCGTGTTACAATAACCACGCTAGTGTGGAGGATATCCAAGATCACCCATATTTTTTAAATTAAAAAATATCTAGTGGTGATTTTGGTAAGACGCCCCGAGGTGTTCTAATACAAGTATCACACCACTGCTTTGTTTGAATATAACACCACTCTTTAAAAAAAAAAAAAAAGTTTTATAGCGGTGCTCTTTAGAAGATGCCCTGGGGCATTTTAGTACATTTACTCCACCAGTGCATCGTTGGTGGAAAATAAAACCACATTCTTTTGAAATTTAAAAACTATAGAGGTTCTCATCCTTGGTATGCATCAGGTTGTTTTACTACATGAAAGGCATCAGTGCTGCGGGTGTATATAGCATCAACAATTTCTAAAACATAACATTTTTCTGGTGCTATCGATTATTCAAGCACTGGTGCGTTGTGTTCTTTAGTATACCATGTTTTTTTATTTCATAAAAATAATTTTTCCACAATGCACCATGTTCTATGCGGCACCGGTGCTTGCATGGATAATAAAGCACCTGTGTGTTTGTATATTATAGATGGATCATCTAAAAACATCCGCTAAAACATATGCCTGCCCACCTCCACTAGTGACCTCTACTAAAAACATATTTTTGGACTATATTTATATGGGTTTCTACAAAAACCTCTGCTAGAAGGTCTTTTCCTTGTAGTGGACAGAGACACATGGCAGTCAAAATAAGATTTATAGGAAACTAATTTAGCCAGATTAACATGACATGTGGAAGTGATTTATGGTGCCATGTGGTGCTGAAGGGGGAAAACATGTGTTGGAAATTCCATTTCATCTCGACCCTCGACTTGTCGCTAGTTTTTAGGACCTTTCCCTTTATGTATCCTAGCACGAAAATAGAAAGTTTGATGACAACCTTATTGTCAAAATATGTAAGTATTACAGGCTCGCAACATTGGAACAATGCCAAGTTTCCTTGGCTCATCTTTGGAGGTGACACAATTTGACAGAAAGTGCAACTTACAATTTTAAGGTTATTAGTCAAAAATATTTTTGTTCATGTCATTGGAGTAACACCAAATTTTAATTGAGTCATTTTTTGAATTTGGGATCGATGGTGATGGGTGCTATGGCATAGTGGCAGGACATGAAATTGTTTCGTCAACTGATGTGCCTTGGTTTACCTTTATTGTTTCTCGGAGTTGTCATAGATAGGTATCTTGCCTTAGTGTGGAGATATAGCACTATAACAAAGTTAGACAGACAAATAAGTGCTTTTTACAAAATCCCAATGTTTTCCTATGTCTTACATCAAGCAAGTTTCCTAGGGACAAACTTAAAAGAAGGGTTTAAGGATTCAACCTTGCAATCTATATACATCAATAGGAGATAAAGAAACCTAAGGAAAAATATGAAGCAAGAATACAATATAAGAACGTTTAACCTATAATAGGTAAATCTCAAAATTTAAAAGAGTCCCCATTTTTTATTATGATATATGCAAAAATGAGGTGGTGGTGGTGTTGTGAGGGCACAACAGGTTATGATTGAAAATTGAGTACCATAACTATTAACTAATACTTAATAGTTATGTGATCTTTCTTACTATGCCCTATCTCAACAAGAAGTTTATTCCATCTTTAAGTCGTAGTTGAGTTGTCCTCTTTCAGGAGTTAATTCTTAAGCCATAGGTCTTATATTGAGATATATAACTATGAAACATGGCATGTTGATCCACCCTTAATATGCCATCACCTTAGACAATAGTAATTAACGAATGTTAGCAAGACATTTTTGCATTAGTTATGGTTCCCAAAGAGAGAACACAAATGACTAATAAAATAAAGACCTAACTAAGCCCAAAAAAATAGTGTTAAGATTTTCATTATGGAATTGATGGAATAATGAATACAATCACAAGTATGATGGACTATTAAAGGTATATCTCTCCAAATGCCTCAACGGGTGTTTGAAAAGAAAATGCAATTATCTCTATTCAACCCTTCGCTCCTATTATTGTTGCTACAAGAGAGCTAGATACGGTTGGAGTTCTACCATCAACCCCAAACTTAATATGGTTAGACATTTTTATCTTCTCTATTTATTCACTCACATACTCAAGCCAATGTGAATTATGATATTAGCATAGCATTTAGTGATGGATCGATTATTTGGATCTTTCATTGTACTCAACCTTAGATTTAATGGTTGATCCATATCATTGTACACATCTCGTAGACATGTTTAAACATATATTCTAATGTTGTGCCATGGAAGAAAGTCAAAAATTGCAACATGCCTTCTTGAGCTTTTGAAGGTCTACTAAGGTCCTTCAGTTTTGACAACTTATAGAGTATTTGGATTATAACATCTCATGCTTTCTTAGGTTTAGTCATGCATCTAAGTTTATCATGTTCTATGGTTTTGAATGATTATCAATAAAAAAGTGAAGTTGGGAAGTGGTTCACCATAAAAGGGGAAGTGGGGCCCTAGCACCTTCCTGCCAACTCAAGCATATAAGTATAAAGGTGGTTTTGGACTCCAAGTCTCGTTGCTTCTTAAACATGTGTTTCAATGTCTACTAGTGTTGGGCAGGCTCGTAAATGATTTCTCTGGAGTAGAAAACGTGTTTGTTTGAATTGATCTTTTACTACTCCTCACTAGAGATTCCTAACGCAATTTGTATGATTGAATAGTACACTAACAAAGAATTTTCTAGTAGTCCATCAATAGTTACAATAATAATGAATCCATTTCATAGCAAAATCTAATGAAGATATTATCAACCAAACCATTCTTCCACTTAGTCTCACCTTTAAAGCTTCATTACATGTAGCAAATTATCACTTTATTTATGTTCGACATAGTAATGGGTATCACTGCATTACGGAGTTTCTTGAAATCTTATTTTGGTTCCAAACTTGGTCTCACAATAATGGAAGAAATCACCAAGGTTTCTAATTTGTAGCGATAGATTATATGGTTGAATTCATGGAAAAAAAACTCACCTCTTGTGAACATGCAACTAGAATTGACTAGTTTTATCAAGTGTACCAAACCAATAAGGAGTGTTGGTCTAATTTATTTGCGTAAATTAGGACATAAATCTTATCAACCCTAGAGTACATAAAATTAGAAGAACACCACTATATGTGAAGAATTAGTTTTAGATTTACTTTACTGTCACTTAAGGTTAATGAATGAAATTTATTGTAACAAATTCACTATGAGATCCAAGGTTGTAACTATTATGATTTAACTAAAGGTGCAATTTGAAAATGAAATTTAAACTAATGAGATGAAAACATAAATGATAGTTAAGTCACTGCAATGTAAAAAGTGAAGACATTTTTTAATTTATTAACCTGAAATTTACTAATCTTCTTCTATCTAGGTTACAAAATCTTACATTAGCAGAAAATTGAGGTGTGGGAATCTATTCCTTGAGAAAGGCCCACACAATAATGCTCCTTTCATTTGTATGTTTATTATGGAAGAAGAAATTTTAACCACACATACTTGAAATGAAAATTGTTCTAAATCACAACAAAGTACACAACAAACTCAAGTTTAATTGGTTGATCTAGTATACATTAGGGCTTTTACTGGTAGAAACTTTGATTGTAGTATCTTTGTCTTACTCCCTCGGCTGGACTAAATACTTGTAACATTACTCCTTTAGGCTCAATATTTTACTCAATCGAGCAATACTAAACTTGGTTTCAAAAGAAAATAGTATTTCTATTCAAATGAAACTAAGGTTGCTCATGAACACTACAATAAGTTAAGGTACAATGAAAGGAAACAAACGCTACAAATAAACCTTGAATAATTTATACACATATGACATAGATTAGCAAAATAAAGGTACAACATACAGAGTATAAACAAGAAAAATAATCATGAGTGTGAACAAGGAGCATATATCAAAAAGTTAAAAGGGAAATAAGGAAACCATGTACAAACAAATGAAACATGCCACAAACCAAATATGCACATGAAGGAAAATGGTGCAAATTCCAAAGAATGGGGCCCTCCAAGCCTCAACTTGCACACTAGAAAGATTATTTATTGTAGGAACTTAAATATTCTACATATATTAATGAAAAGGAGGCAAGTATAGTTCCTTTTAAAAAAAAATTCAGTTTTATACAAGAATCTCCTACTATCTCCTCATGCATTCACATCTAGAGTATTCATACAAGACAAATAAAACAAACTTTGTTAAACTTCTTCACCCAACTAACTAATTTGTAATTCTGGTAGCCTTCTAGATCAATGTCAACCTCAATTGTGGCCCAAAATCATTCAAAAATTGTAACCATGCATAGTTGCATGGATTCAGTGCCCAAATATGTGTGTTTCTCCATTGATTGGCCACTTTGACTGGAACTCTATGATGGATTTTCCATGTATCTAGGAGGACAAAATTCATCTTAGGAATCCAGTAAACAAAACTCATGATTCATTTCTACCCAACACATCTGCATATATCTAAATGAAGGAGAAATTACCAAAAATTCCTTATTTCTTGTTAAAATCTAGTAAAATTATTTTTTCAATACATAAAATGCCAAAATTAACAAATTATAATAAAATGATAAAAATGCCTTGTGGATGCTTTTATTGCTCAAAATGAAGACAAATTATGACAAAAGTGGTGGGAGATAGCTTTATTTGGTTGGATTAAGGTTTATTAAGATGGCTATTTTTCATCAAAAATGAGAATCAACAAGGAGATATTTCAATATAATGAAACACATGTGTTTATTCATCCATTAAGTATGCATACATACATGACATACAAACATCATGTCCATACATTATATAAGCAAGCACAAAAGTATTTATAGGAGATCCACATCACAATTGGGCAATCTAATAGTACCTGTGGGATCTATGTAATGAAAATTAAATGGTGTCTACCACAATCTATGAATCATTCAAAAGAACATAACTTTTGCTAATCTTGTACTTCGCTAAAGAGAGTAGTGTTGCCTCCATAAAACTAATTTACTGTTGAATATAATTTATAGTCCATTTAGACTACATTCATGAATCAATTTCTTTGTTGGTCTAGCCATTTGATTATGAATAGAATGGGAGGAGAAATAAGCCATTTCTTCATATCAACTAATGCTAGAAAGAATGACATTGCACAGGGCCAAATATATGTATATGACACGATGAGAAAGGTTGAATCTTGGAGATTGAGATTTCATGGCAACACTTAAACTTGCATGTGTTATGTATTAGGATCATATTGTAACCAATGCATGAATGCCCTAGCTATCTTGGGATAATGCACTTAACAATTCAATGGTTCTATGTTATGCTAGTATATGACATAACATTTAATGACATTATTATTTTAAAATAAATCAACTACACATTTAATTGTTGTTATTAATTAAAATCTAATCTATTTAAACAACATATGCTAAAGCATTAAATGATTTTGGCTTTTTCTCAAAAAATCCATTACAATTACCTTCTTTCATAATTTCATACTTAATATGAACTAAATCTTATTATACCCCTAAATAGGGACGCAAGGACTAGCTACTCGACAACTTTCCCTTATTTGTTAAGCATCTAACATGGTTGAAAGTGATTTTGGAAAAGATTGAGATAATTTTCATTTATAGCTCCCTTCTAGTGACTAATATCCAACAACTAATTTAATGTGCTATCCTCTAATCAACTTAAATAGAATTTTGTAATTTCCTTCCGAGTTGTCTTTAGTGTGACTTTTTGGAAGTTTTTTCAGTGAGTTTTTCTGGTCTAATGTCCCTAAAATCCGGCAAGAAATTATTGAAATCACAAGCTTGATTGGTAACCCCTGCAAAATCAAAGTGTCCTAGGGGTTTTTGATGGTTCTGAATCCATATATACAATAAAAAAACCAGTTAAAATAACAAAAATAAAGATTTCACCTCATTTTTTCCCTGGATTCCGGCACCAGAAAGTGCAAAAAGTCGCACTAAAGACAACTCCATTTCCTTCTAGTATTAATTTTAAGATTAATTGATGGGAAACCACTAAAATTTAGAGACAATCTTGTTACAAAAAGTAGGACTTATGAAGGTATGAAGACCCTCATCAAACCATACAAGGGGAAAATACAACATCTAGATATTTCTACACTCAACAATCCTGACACAAATGACATCACAAATATGGGTAGTCCCATCATTTGTTAGAGTTTTCCTATTATATCTTTGACATCCGCTAACATCCTTCTCATTTCCAACTCAATACTTTTATCATCATCAGATTTTCCAAATCATTGGATCAATCCTTCACTTTCATCTTCCATCCACAACATTGTTTGTCAGATCACTTTCTTAGCCACATCATCCTCTTTCCCGTAATTTTTGGTCTAGTACACCTTCCATCTATGTGACCATATTCCAATAATATTCATTACTCAAAACCTTAGCCTTGTCCATAGACACAATGGGTCCTAGACCTAGTTCCCATTCCAATATGTCCCACCCTTAGTTTTAGTAGATGCCTAGACCCCTACTACAAAGGGTCCCATATGCCTTCCATCTAGGACACATTCTAAAAATATGGGGCCAAAGTGTATTAAAAAAATCCCATGAGGGAAGGCTACCATAAACCCTAGTGTATTTAAGGAGAATGTGATATGTTATACAAAGAATGGGATCATTGGAATATACCATGTTAGATGGTTTCAAGAGGTTAAAGTGAAAAAATCAATGCAAAGGACTTCGAAGAATATTTTGGGTTAAATTCTAATAATACATGTGGGAGAAGATGGTTACAACACCTTATTTTTCAACAATGGAAATGACTAATAAAATATAGTCATGGATGTCCATCATTTTGGGGTAACTCTACATTAACCCTATTCAGATGGTGTGCATGTTTTGACCCTATTCAAGAATGCATCCACAAGTTGGCACTTTGGGTGAAAACGCCATGCCTCCTTATTGAAATTTGTGAGTCCTTTATTTTTAAAATCATCAAGGATGCCCTTGGGGCCTACTTGAAGATATATCCAAACAAATATATGAATAAAAATACATTAGTGGAAGTCATTTGCATGGAGATGGATATATCTAAGGTACTTTTGGATGATAGTATGGTAGAAATAAGAGATCATCATCATCTACAAGTACTAGATTATAAAAATGTACCTTTGTTATGTTCACAATTTGATTTTTTTCGACCCTTAAATAATTCCTGCCCCTTCAATAAAAAACCAAATGTAGGTGGAGGCACACACATAGTAATGAACCTATTGGACTTTGGGGTGGACTCCCTTAAGAGGCCGAATAAAGGAAAAACTAAGTTGGAGGATATGGATTAGCGACTAAAGGAACTAAATAAAACAAACCTTGCAGTGGATGTTAAGACCATCAAGGTAAATAAACAACTTCAAGAGTGATCTTCTATAAAGTAAGGACATTTAACAACATTAAAAATGATCAATGTTCAAAAATCCTTTTATACAACTCAAAGGCAATGAAATATTAGTGGAAATGGAATCCTTTCATAAAGTAATGATTTGCATAAAAGATGGGGATGAGATGGAGGTGGGATAAAAATTTAGAGCTTCACCAAAATTACCTTCCTTGTCATCACCCATGTCCTTAAGATAGTACCTCACTTACTCAAAAGTAAAAGAGTCTCTTCCATTATCAAGCAACTTGGACATGGTAGTAGCAAGTCCGCCAATGGTGACCAGTATAATATTTTCTTGATACATGAAAATATTAAGTGGGAGAGAGAAGCCCTTTTTAAATGATAGGTGACAATTTTTTGGGGCCCTTAATAGAACAATATCCAAGTAGGCTCACCAATGATAGTGTTCTCCTTCAATACTTAAGGGATAGGGATAGCCATGAAACTTAGGGCACATAAATGTTTATATTTAAACATAAATCATTGGTTATGTTTCTACAAGAGACTATGGGTTCAACACTAGAGGCAACGAAATAATTGAAGAAGTTTCTCTTAGAGTGGTATTTCCAAGAAAGAAATTCACAAGGTCACTCAAGTGGGCTAGCCATTGGATGAATCACAATATCAGTCCTACAATAGTTGGTAAGAAATAAATATTGTATTATTGCTGCCCTCTTCTCCCTATTTTTAAATCACTATGTTGATTTCTTAAATGTCTATGATCCCTCTGGGGATTTGAAATCAACTCATAGAAAGTGGTATGCTAAATCTCCCTATTCTCATATTGGTGGGGGGACCTAAACCTCACTTTACACTATTTTTTAATATTGGGGATCTTATATTTGGTCCAATCCACTAGTAACATATTATATAAACCTAATATAATAAAATCATCTTGTAGATCTAGAACCCCCTAACAAAGTCTAATAAGAATTATTGTGGTCAAGTAATCTCCAAGTGTTTGGGTTGTTTTCCTGTAAGGGAATCCCTTTTACTCAATTTGAATGCCCATAGATCGTTGGCTAGTAAGGTGGCTTCTTCAAATCATATGGCCACAATTTTGGATCTAGGCTTTTTTTTTTTTTTGGGAGGGGGTGGGGGGATAAATAACACCATTCAAATTAAATTCCCATTAGATGAAACATTTCAATTATGAAAAAATACTCTACGAACAATGGATTTCTCTCTTAAGTTTGTGTTTTCCCTTCATCATAAAATCATTTATAAGAAATCTACTCCCAAAAAGTGGAGCAAGAAAAACTCCCAAAATGATAAGCATTACCTCAATTTTGTGGAAGATAAATTTGGAGTCCTAAATTAAAGGGAAATGATTGGACATTCCAACAAGCACTCATTGAGGGAATATATACGCTAGAAAAGGATTAGAAGGCTAGGCTATTAACTTGGCTAGAGGAAAAATGAAGAATGGAGTTGGATAAATTGGTTGGTGGAGGGATATGACAACACAAAATTCTTTCATTACCAAGCCATGACCCATATATTTATAAATAGCATCTAGAAAGTGAGACATAATACAAGGGTTGAGCATGTGAACTTTCACACCATTTCAAGGGAATATCCAACAATATAAACTATTGTACACTATTATCAATTAGGGGAAAATATTATTTCTTTAGCTTCTTTTTCAATGGTTGGAGGAATAGGAAGGCCCTTATGAGAACCATAACATTGGAATAATTGAATAAAGTTCTAAAATCCTTCCAAAGGAGGTAAATACCAAGTCTAGATGGATGGTTAGTGGATTTTTTCATTGGTTTTTGGGATCTTCATGGAAAATTACTCATAGCTATTATTGAGGAGTCATGGTGTCTCAATAAGACACACCCTTCATTCCAATTTACCTTCATAGAAAATGTCCCAAAGGAGGATTATTGTGATGGTTTGGACTATTACCAACCAACTTCCTATGTAATTGCATATACAAAATTATCTCAAAACTCATTGCTCTTGCTAAAACTTATCCTCTCATTTCATATTTCATCTGAACAATTTGATTTCCTAGAAAACTAAAATATACATGATGTTGTTGGGGTAACAAAAAATTCCCTTCACATAATTAAATAAAAAATCCTATACAACTTTCATATTAAATATTGATCTAAAAAAATCCTTTAGTAAGGTCAATTGACTCTTCCTCCATTTGATTCTTACATAAGTAGGCTTCTCTAGAGAATTCATAAATTGGTTGGAGGAATTTTTCAAGATTATCTCTTTTGTTATACTTGTCAATGGACCAATCTCCCATTTTTTTTCCTTCCCTCCTATGGGTTACAATAGGTTTATCTCCTCCCACCCATTCTTTTCCTCCTTACAATAGAAGCCCTAAGTATAAATTAATCCATGAATGATCTATTAGAAATTTGAAAGGGGTCAAAATTACTTCATCCCTCTCTATCACTCATATTTTATTTGTTGATGATATCATGATCTTTGCCCAATGCTATTGTATGGAAGTAAAATGTTTGGAAAAATTTATAAATGTTTTCTCATTAGCCATAAGAATGGATATTAGTATTAGTAATTCCATTATCTATTTCTTTAATGCCTTGCTTACCACTAGCGCCATGATTATGAAGTTCCATATTTTTACAGTCAATGCACAAGAGGAATGTAATAAATTTATGGGCTTTATGCTAAAGGTAAATTAGTACCATCTTAATGAATTGTAATGAATCAAATGGAAATATAAAGAAAAGGATTATATCATGGTGCAATAGGTTGATATCCATGGTGGGCATACTTTTGCTCATAAAGATTATATTGGAAGACATTTTATTTTACTATATGGATATGGCATGTATTCAAAAAGCTATGATAAAGAAAATTCATCAACCCTATTTATATTTACTTTACTTAGGTAACTGTTGTAGCGGCTACAACCACCCTCCAAAATTTTGGTCTGCATCCAATTTCGAAGCCTCCCTTAAGAGTTTCACTTGATGACTACACACCCTGAGGTTCACTCCGTGAGCCATGTGAATCTTTGCTTTTGCCTTGCTTGTTCAGTTAATTCAAGTTTTTGAATGTTGGTGTCTAAGTCATGCTTGCGGCCATGTTATAGTTATGCTCAAAGTCTTCGCTTCATGTGTACTTGTTGTGTTTGTTATGAAATCATCTGCCACACTCATACAAAGAGTCACATTCACTGTCGCACAAGTGTCGTCACGGTCGATCAACAATCAATCACGAGTGTCGCCCTTGTCACTTGCGTTGTTGGTTAGTCAGGTTGAACATGTGTGTCTGGATGGTTTGAGTCGTCTCATCGTCAAGTTATGTGAATGTGTGTTTGCATGATCACCTATGAATCTTTTGATCGTTCACGCACTTAGTCATTTTTCCAGAGTTCTGATGATCAAACTTCCCTCTGATAGCCAGACCATCACCTCGCCATCGACTCGATTGACTATCACCCAAAACATCACAGAAGCACAGAGCAAGTATTTCCAAGCTGTGATGATCGCAAGAAATTCAATCAACTTTCATGCTAGCCACCTGGAGAGTTAGACCTGATAGTCACCCTAGGACTGACTCCCCCTAAAAATTGTGCAAAGGCTGCTAACCTTGCCTGCTTTTCTGACTAAGGAAATTGCGCAGATAGGCCAGACATACACGAAGTGCCTGTCCCTATCTCCCTCAAAATATTGTGCAGTTTTCCTAGTCATTACTCCCGACAGTCGACCGACTGCTCATCCAGGAAATTGCACAATTTTCATGAGTAAGCCTTCTGCTGCCCAACAATCCGCTCAGCTCAGAAATTGCGCAGATATGATCAAAAGGCTAGCCTCCCAGCCTTAGTTCAGTTTCCCTCGTCAAAAGATCCTAGTAGCAGATTGCCAGTTCCATCCAAGAATTACACAGTTTTTGCTGCCAGTGACCCAACAACCAACTACCAGTTCCCTCTGGGATTGCATAGTTTTGGTTGCTAGGCTCCCAGCCAGTTCCTCCAAAAAATTGCACAATTTCTTCCCATTGATCCTCCATGCAGCCCGACCCGTTTCCCTAGAAAATTGCATAAATTTTACCTTCCAGACCTTGCTTCTCGCTCATTTTGGAAAATGTACAGATTTTATCTGCCTTGCCTTCCTCGAACCCGGACCGTCCCTCCCAAAATTTGCTCATTTTTGCCTTCCAGTCAAGTCAGATTTCACAGACAATCATTGTCGACTTGGATTTCCCATCTTCATCACCCAGTGACTCCTATGTAGTTTTCATCAGTAGTGCCTGAAGCCATCATCCTACCTCGTAACCTTGCTACCTCTCCCGGTCACCTGCATCCGAAATAGTCATGTGTCATGGTAGACTAAGAGGTTTTTAGATTTGATATTGTCTCGTCATGAGTGACTGCAGGCACAGGTACACTAACAAACATGGTGTGACGAAGAATGGGATGAAAAAAGGGAGCACATGCAGAAAGACGGGTTCACCAACAAATGAATGAACAATGCATGTGAAGGGATGTGCTTGCAAATGGATGATCATGCAAAGACATGTTTAAGGATGAACAAATGAGCAAACATACAAGATGTTCTCACTAATGGACGAAAGAACAAACACACACTTTTCACGAATAGACAAACCTGTCAAGCCTTCCAACATACAAGCAAGGAGAAATGTGCCAAAGAAACATCAAGTGAACCAATGAACATCGAAGACTCCGCACACCTTTCCATGTGGAGGTGAAGCTGTGACACACCACAAAAACATCCATAACCCAGTAGCACTGCACTTTGACATGCACTCCAGTAGAAGCATGAATGTACTAGCACTGTCATGTCGATTCACGTCATGATTCATGACGACCACATCTCTACTATGGGTTATGTTTTCAATCAATGTAATGTAACGTGGAAGTCCAAGAGACCCACTTGTTGTAATAAGAGTCAAGCAAAGTCAAAAAGTCATGGAAGTCAAATGGTCATGAGGGTAGTTGAACAACCACAAGGATTAGTTTCACCCTTGGCTATAAATACCCCTTCATTTGTACATGAGAGGACTTTTCACCTCGGCTCCTCCCACATATCCAAGAGAGTATGTTATCTTTTCTTTGAGGAGTAAGTAGTAGCTCACATGCAGTGGAACTTTCGCTTAATTTAGAAGCCTGCTAACAAGGCAACAGGTTTTCACACATGTATTGTATCTATTGTAAGACTAATCTTTAACACTTGTAATGCATGTTGATTTAACCTATGTTGAACACTTGAAATATTTCACTTGTTGTAATACATAATCTATTAATGAAAATGTGTTGTATATGCTGTTAACACTGTCTTGCTCGAGTAGACTACTCTCCTGGACATCATACAGACCTTTCACAGGGAAATTTCTCTAAAAATCATTGTACTCATGCGAACTAATCCATTGAGTGTTATACGTGTTATCTTCCCTTGTGTGTTGTGACTACTACATCCATGTGGACTGTTCCACCGAAAGTTGCACATGTCCTGTTGTGTTGTGTGTTCCTAGTAGATTTGGGACTTCTCCCAACCGACTTGGGACTCTCTCCCACCCTCTCCATCTATGGTGAAAGAACCATTGACACAAGTGACACTAACACTCACCAGGCACATGAACCTCACTTCTTGGAAGAAAAATCAGACCACTCTCCTGTGCTGACAAGTAAGAGTTCAGGAAAATCTTTAAGATAATGGCAACTGGGCCATCGTATCGGATGGGACTCCTACACAAAATGGTGTGAGGTCTAGTTGGGACTTCATACCGGGGAGATCCCCTGATGTTGGTGGGTCCAACACCGCCAACAAACAAATAAAAAAAAGGAGTTCTATACATCAAATTGAAAACTATCCTAGGACAAAAGACAAAAGGTTGGAGCTTAGAATATATGATCCTATTCTTCAATGTCCTATTGGAAAAGGTAGCATGGTACTTTATATCCAAAGATGGGCTTTGGTAGCACTAAATCCACCAAATATATATTCATTCAGTATTTAGGTTTGAATAGATTAGGACATCTCCAATATAACATATCGTGGTTTCTATCTTTTGGAAGGCCATAGTACAAAGATTTGACCTGGCTAGATCTCTTTTAGTGTAGGATCTAGAAGATGGGTAGCTATCTAGTTCTATTGGTAGGGGTGTTATTGTAGGTATAGATAAGTTGTAGTGATATATATATGCTCTAGTCCAATCCTTAGTTGGATAGTGTATAACACACTCTACAAATGCTTTAGAACCCCACAATGGTCACCCTTTGGAGTTTCAATGGAAAAAATGTGGAAGGTAAGGTAGCACTCTAATTGAATAAATATTTAAAGGAATTGATTAGTAATGGTTTAACCTTCACAAATATGATAGAAACCTTTTCCAAACCCTAAAACCATTAAGGGGGATATACACAAAGAATGTAACACCCTCCTCCCACATCTACCCAAGTGCCTGGCCAGTCGATGTAAAAATGCGATGAGAGGACACTATGAATTTGATTCGACCTCCTAAGTCATGTTAAGGAAGTGGAACTGACGGAAACACACCATACAAACATTCAACATCAGCACTAGGACCCTCAGGAACCAATCCAACATTTCTTTCAACCAACCCTTGGGTCCCACTGGGCTTTTGGACTACTTGACCTCTGGATGCTCTCATGTTATGGGCCTGCCAACATCCAAGGACCTCTGAACACTCTCACAGACCTACAAGCCATCATCCAGAGAAAATTTTGCTCAGTTCCGTGCGAGTGTCCCTAGGATTTAAGCGACAAATTTTCAGGCCCAGATCCCAAGTCACTGCCAAAGATAACAGGGAAATGATAGTGCAAAAGAAGTTACTTGAATAAGACCTTGACTAGACCCCTACTAGCCATGACAAACATTTCATCAAACATATCATGGATATGTAATCTAAAGGTGTAAATAACATATATGAGCATAGGGGTCTCATACTTATCTAAGATTCATTATGAGGCATTGATTCCTTATCACTTTAGCTATAGTTTTGTCCATTAGGTCATAGATACATTGTTCATTCATATACAAGTAAAAACATGATGGGAGCCATACATAGCCACTGTGAGATAACATATTCATAACCAACATAATAACAACGAAAATGCCAAGGAAACAACAACCATATAATTGACATAACGACCATTATAATACTCATGAGATAACAAGGAGAAATAACCTCATATTAATGATGAAAAATCCAAATCCGAGATGGGACTTCCACTTTCCATTCGACTATAGAATGGATGAGCCGAGTCTCTCTTCAACCATTCACCCTGGTGCAATATTCCAAGCATGAATGTGGGATCTCGTAGAACACATCAATCCAAAACCATCTAGGGCTTTCAGAGGCCATCCACCTCAACACATCAAACAATGATTCTACCTCATGGTTGGACATCACAAAACCATCATTGGATTGGTCTCTACCCAAGCCTTCGAGGGCTCTAGAGTGTTTGTTCCAACCCGAATCCCAGAACTAGTAACTCAACGCACAACTTATACCAGGATCCAAAGTGTTTTTCCAACCAAGGCTCCAATACTAGTAACTCAACCCACAAATTTTAGTGGGCTCCAGAGTGTTTTTCCAACAAAGGCTTTAGGACTAGTAACTCAACCCACCAAGGGCTCCAGAGAGTTTGTCCAACCAAGGCTCCATGACTAATAACTCAACCCAAGTTGTTACAGGGATCCATAACATGTGTCCAACCAAGGCTACAAGACTAATAACTCATCCCAAGCCATTACAACACTTCTAGAGCATTTTTCCAACCAAGGCTCCAAGAACAAATAACTCAACCCAAGCTAAAGGAAACATGAGAACCAACCAGAAAAAACAAAGAAATAAACCCACAACACTATGTCTATCTAGGAAATGGAAAGGCTAGGCATATCCACTGTCAATCCAAGCAATCCTCCATGCCAGTGAAATATCATAACCAATAAGCCACATGCATGTGCCATGCATGCCAAAACTAATGAGGAAAACATACATGCAACTCGGTAATGGGAAGAAAAACCCATTGTAGCTGTTGATCCTGATGTCCTCTTATGCTTTCATGCTCTTCCTTTGCCTTCTTACTCCAAAAATCCAAGTATGCCACACTCCCCAAGAGTGCTCCAATAAACTTTAAGAGTCCAAGAGTGAGAGAGAGAGAGAGAGCTCCAAAAATAAACTGACTAGGCCTACCCACTGATCCTCAGAAGCCTTTTTATCAATTAAGCCTCTATTTTCTTTATTTTCCTTTATTTTCCTTCATTTTCCTCCTCACATGAAACCTATGAACTTTCACCTTCCTTTTCTCCTAATTTCCATTATTTTCATAAATAAAATGCTAATAAATGTCTCATGCCTTTCCAAAGCCTTTTCCATTGCCTTTTCCGATTTCCTTAGCCATAATAAACTGAATGAACACCTAATAGGATGTTTTGCCCACCATTCAGCTTAGAATATGTTTCCCATGACCGTGGTCTTGTATATTTTTACATGAACTTTTAACCAGATTTGTTATAGAATCCTCCCCCTTGGGGAACACTATCTTCAGTGTTCAATGACACCTATAACCAACAATACTGCTGAAAACAAATCATACTGCCCATGGAGCTTTATAACACAACTCGTTGTAGTATTTACAATGGCCACTACTGAAACATGACAATCATGCCATTTACTAGATCTTTATAACATAAATCATTATGTTATTTACAATAATAACCACATATACTGACATACACATTTGCTTGACCCAACAATAATCATACTGTCTATGGAGCTTTATAAATCTAGCTCGATATAGTATTTTCAATAATACACACATATGCATATATGCACATTTGCTCAACCAGAAAATAAAGGGATACAATGCTTGCATTTGAAATAAGGGAATCCAAAGGCTCACACCTCCACACTCAAAGTAATACCAGGATTAACCTCTCTCCCAGGAAGTCCAAAATCCACTATCAAAGTCAAATATGCATCGAATGTCCAACGCTATAATCTTGCGCTACTTGTCCTCTTAGTGAACAATTACTAACTCATAGTTCTAGGGCACACTCCCAATATGCATCTGATTCCATCTGGAAATGCTAATGACCAAAACAATACATCCCTAGCCTTCCCTTCTCTACTACATAGTCCCTTGGGCAATCTGGTGACCCCCTTCTGTGCAGTCACACACCTTCCAAGTTCTACTGGCACCCCCATCCCGGGATGTCCATCCCTTGGCAAGGCTTCCTCGCATCAGAAGATAAAAATACCAAGGCATATCCCTGCCTAAAACCATCATACCCATCATAGCATGCTCATAGAAATCAATGGGCACTATTGGGTACCAGTGTCCCACAATGGCCCTACTCCTGCATACTTTACCAACATACTACTGCATTTTCCAATTCCTTTTGCTGCTTCTGCTAATTCTTGCAATCAGGTTCAATAGCCCAACCAGGAATTTCCGTGCTTCTGTACCAAGAACATAAATTCCATTAAATTCAAAGTAAATTGAATTAAATTCACATCATACCTCATTGATAGCTCGTCAATAAGGTACACTTGCAATCGTGTTTACTTCCTGCCACAACAAGTCAAACTAATTATTTGATCTAATCATCATGTATAAACATATCACATCAGGTTATCTCAAAACACAACCTTCATAGATGAAAACCATAACTCACATGTAACCATCATAAACTAGAATCATAAATCACATGTAATCATCATAGACCATAATCATTAATAACATGCATAATTAAACTAAAATAAAACATTGATACTTATCCTTTAGTCGATCCTTAGCTTCTACATTTGTACTTATTTTGTACGCACACCAGATTGGTTACCACACCCGACAAAAACCCAGTGCCTTCTCCTCAACCATGTGCACATACAAATAGTGTGCATCACACACGTACAACCACACACGACATACAACACCATGCAATACATGCATCTACACCTGATACACAACACATACACCTACACCCAGTGTACAACATAACACAATACATGTGCCTACATCCTGTGTACACCACCACACAATATATATACGTACAAAAAGTACAACATAATGAATACACATGTCATGATACCATGACTACACAATGCACATACATAGTACCACACACCCGCAACACAACATGTACGACATGCACACAATACCACATGTACACCAATACCATATGTACAACACGTACATAGTACCACCTGTACAAAGCACCACCTACAAAATGTGTGCACAATGTCACATGTACATGGCACCACCTACACAATGTGTGCACAATGCCACATGTACATCGTACCACATGTACAGCACATACACAATACCACATGTACACAATACCACATGCACGACATGTACACAACTCCACATGTACACAACATCACATGCAAGACATGTACACATCACCACATGCACACAACACCACATATACAACATGTACATGACACCACATGCTCACAACACCACTTATACAATCAAGCACACAACACCATATGTACATAGCACTGCATATACACCATGTACATAGCACTACATATCCAAAATGGCCACAACACCATATGCACACAAAACCACATATCCATCATGTGCACAAGACAATATCTACACAACAACACATATCCAACATGTACATAACACCATCTATACCCATCACTGCATATGAAACATTCACACAACACTATATGTACCACCCTGTACATAACATTGCATAAACAACATGTACACAAACTATATATGCACAACATTGCATGCACATAACATCACAGATTCAACATGTACAACATGCACAACATATGCACAACATTAGTACCACACATTAAAAACCACATTGTCTCTACCAAGAAACCTTTCTTCCAATGTCTCTTTGCCATCCATGCTTATCCTAACATGTCACAAATCACATTGTTTTCATTCCACTGATGTGTCCTTCAGTGTTAACCATCATAACATAAACATAGGTATAATATAAGCATACAATATCAATTCATATCCATGTGGTACCGACCTCATATATTTGTCATGACTACTCTTCCCACTTGATTCCCATAAGACTAGGAACCTTGCCATGCCATTCACCTACATAAGTAATCATTCCTCCACAAGAATTATCCTTGACAACCCTGTCAGACAGCGACATAGATACATAGATACATATATAAAAACATTACCATAAAACAATCATGATCTTGTTAGACAACGATATGCATACATACACATATATACATATAAACATCAACATAAAACAATAATGATCTAGTTAGACAACGACATACATACATACACATGTACATATAAACATTAACATAAAACAATCATGATCCATGATGACCCTACCATACATACCTACATACATACATACATACATACATACATACATAAATTCATGTATACATATATAGACATCAACATAATCATGATCACAACATAATTACCAGATAGCATAAATTCAAGGTTAAGAGAACTCCCTTTATCCATGCACAACATTGAGAACAATTGTTCCAAACATAGCCAAGGCATCTGAAACCTCAATTCCATGTACTCTACCTTTCTTGATTACTTTTCTCATGATTGCCCTACCATCATCCATTTACACCAATGGACCCAACCAGTCCAATTGGTTGTCATACTCTTGCCTTCAACTGCCCTTATACATACAAAGAGCTTCATCCAAGTCTTACCTTACCTATCAAGTACCACATAACTCTCCCCAAGCTCCATTAATTTTCCTCTTTCCCAACCAATTCCCAAGACTCAAAACATAAAAGGTAAGACAAGAAACAAACAAGAATAAAACCATGAAAATCAATAAAAATACAACACCACAAACAAAGTGGCAAGGCCTTGCACCAGACATAAATAAAACCATAAGTCAAGCTCCACAAATCATAAAAGACCAAAAGAAAAATAATAGCAACAAACACCATGACTCAATCCCCATGGTTCCAGTGCTTCCAAGGAAAGCTCAACTTGAGCCTTCTTCAAGATTTTATGGAAGTCTCTTTGCCATGCAATTACCTACATCATATTGCCATGAATGCATAACTGTCAGTTCATAAATAAACATAACAACATACTAGTACATTAAATTGTTGTGACAAGCACATTTCCTTGTAACTGCACATGTCCATGCCATCTCTCAAAGGCTCTAATTCCCTTGATGAATCCATCCATAACTAGAAACTAGCTGATATACCTGTCAAATACATGTTGATGACTATAACACATATCCACATAATGTCAAACAAATCAAGGTTAAGAATAATTCCTATATGCAAAGAACTTCGTTTGGAATTAGGGTTTCCAACCATAGCCAAAAGAATTCTTTCCCAATTTCTTTCTTTGACATTTTCCTTACTGCAATTGAGTGCTACTATGCACTGTCACATCATCCAACTGTTAGTTATATGAACACATCAACTATTAGCTTGTCAAGCTAATACCAATCATGTTGCCTTGTAACTGCTCACACATGTCAACCACATGTTCCAAATATCAAGACAATCATATCTATCAATTTGAAATCAGCCTTTACCAAGACCAATAATCATGTCATAATCCATAGTCAACTCATAGTCATTAGACATAATGATACAACTATCTCCTCCTACACTCAAGTACATATCAATTGTCTCAACACATGTGTGTTAGTACAATCATCTTAAAACAATATCATTTGAACACACACCCATATCATGTGATTAATCAAACATTCAACAAAAAATATACAACGTAATAGACACCAAATATCAAACAACAAATAAATGACATAAGAAAACTCATACCTTAATGTATCTCAGGGGAGGCTATCTTGTCTAAACAATCAATCCAGATTAGCATGATATAACCTCACAACATATCAACTCAAACATCAATAAGATCATGAATAACATGTTCACATCACAAGCTCATAAACATTTGTTGTTCATGCATAACAATCACATATGTAACAACCTTGGTGAAAAGTTAATGTAATAAAATTTAATAAAGGAAAAATAAGACCACGATTAAGGGACACTTATTCCAAGCTAAATGATGGGAAAGGATATCCTAGTGGGCATCGCTGGATGTGTGTTTTTGGCTAAGGAAATTGGCAAAGGCTAAGGCAAAAAGACATTTTTTCACATTTATTTATGAAAATAAAGGGAATTAGGAGAAAAGGAAGGTAAAAGGTCACATGTTGCATGTGAGGAGGAAATTGAAGGAAAATAATGGAAAATGAATAAATTAGAGGCCTCATGCATAAAAAATCTTCTAAGGATTACTTCATGGCTTTTGTCAGCGTCGGCTTTTGTCAAGTTCAAGTTTGGAGCTCTCTCATTATTCTCTCTCTCTCTCTCTCTCTCACTTTCTTGGGCACTTAGAGTTTTCTTGAAGCACTATAGTTTGGAGAAAAATAAAGGGAAGGCAAGGTAAGGAAGGGAAAAGCAAGAAAGGAAAAAGGAAAGGAAAGCAGGATCAAGCAACTTCAACAAGAATACTTGCCGGTAACCTTTTGCATGTGTAACTTCCTGGCTGGTTTGGACATGCATGGATTTGCATGTTGGTGTATGATTCTATTGTTGTTGGTGGCAAGGTATTGTTGGGTTATGATAGTGGATTTTAGCCTAGCCTAGACTTTTTCTAGATGCCATGGTATGTTGGGATGTTTATTTTGGTTTTGGAACTTTGGAATTGCTGAATGGATTTTAGAATCCGGGGCAGAGATGGTCTCAAGGTTCAATCCCAAATGCCTAGGAATCCCTTGACCGGTTTTGGCAGGATACACGGTAAAGTTTGAGGGATAAGTTTCGGTTTAGGGTCTAGTGATCCGAGTTTGGATTGCAGTAAAGCATGAGAGACAAGGAGATGGAAATTTCCTCAAGGATAGTGACGGATTCCGGATGGCATTCCAAGTTATGTTCAGTTGTGATCGGGGAACTAGTTTTGGTGTGATCATGGTTGTATGAGGGTGGAGGTGGTTTAACCTATGGATTCCATTGGCTATTCCTGGATTGGTTGTTCTATGAGATCCCACATTCATGCTTGGAAATTCTCCAAGTTTGTACGAACCCTGAGTTGACGAAGTAAAGTTGGTAGCCACAGGAGTTGCAGCATTCTTACTGCAATACTGGTGCTCATTACTTGGATTCTATCTAACCCAACCTTTAATTTTTGGGGGATTGCATTTCCCTTACAAGCCTCTACAAAGGAACTCTAGGACGCTGTGACTCAAAGAGTGAAAAAAAATTAATCAAATTGGATCACTCAAATTATGACTTTCATTGTGAAATTTCAAATTTGTACATATGTCATCATTATAGTTTTACATTTTTACCATTGGGTGTTGAGTGCAACAATATATATGTAATTATCACGTGGTATTTTATATAAATGATTTTAACATATCCTATGTCTTAAAGAATGAAATTATGTATGATTGGTTTTTCATAATACTTTATATTGTAGAATGCAGTTATCCATTTTTTAAAATAAAATTGATTCATATTGATGCCATAAGGTACTTCAACAAGTCACTTATTATTGTTCTGAATTGAACAATATTTCTAGGAATTCAAGCTCAATTGTTTGTAAATTTTGCATTTTTTTGGGTAGGATAAATTAAAATAGGCATGCAATATCTTTTCCAAAAAGTAAAACTACAACATAGGAACTAAGATTATTTTCACCAAATGAGGTTAAAGACATTAGTATTATACATTTTGAAATAATTGTGTTATGTTTCTAACTTCTTTAATTGTATATCTCTAGATTCATGCCACGTTTGCTTCTTCACTTTGTTTTTTCTTCTCCCTCCATCCTATTCATAAATAATTTTGAACTATGTTTTTTTTGTACAATTAACTTTGTGTCACTTCTATAATGCTCAATTTATACTCAATTTAAATCTAATGGTGTATATCCCAACCTATATAACAATTAATACACTACAATAAAGCACATGTTATTTTCCCTATACTTACCATAAATTCTTGTCATGACACTTGAAATCTTGATATTTCACAAGCTTTAAATTCAATTTAGTGTTTGAGGTCTTCTTTCCAAGTTACACATCTTCCAAGTCCAATAATTTTGCTAGACTAGTCGAGACATTGAGAATGGAAATTATGCTTTTGTGAACTAAAAAAAGTGTTGTTTGCAGCTAGGAAAAGTTTGATGAGAAGAATTGGTTGAAGAGTATTCCAAAGTATTTTGTATAATAGATTTTTCTTTAGTGGTATTATTATTTGTTTCATATCCATGGGCATCACTGCACACAATACCACTACCTATTAGATGTTGTACCAAAATATCCCTATATTATTAGATGATTTCATATCATGTTTTGGTGACAATCTTTAAAAAAAATCAATATACTATGGTAGTCATATAAATTAAATGTCTAGTAAACATCCATAGATACCAATCGATGATAAACATTAAAGCACTTATTTCATGATACATCTCACTTTGCTAAGAATTAAACAATCATAAAAAATTGACTAAACTATAACATTATTTTAAATTATTATAATTATTATTATAATTGATAATAAATAAATTAATATATACATATAGAAAAACATGTAACAATATTTTTAATTATTGATATTCTTCCCCATTTTATCATGGAGATTCTTATCCTATATGTTACAATACCATGGATTATCAATAATATATGTCAAAAAAATCGTAACTCATTTCATATGACAAATCTTAACTAGCCTAGATTTATCTTAAATCCAAATATACCAAGAAAAAAGAGGGCTCAAGTCTAGAGTTAAGATTGATCTAAGATGGTATTCTTGCATTCCATAATCGATTTCCTCAAGCCTTTAAATAAGCTTAATTATAATGAATACCAAGATGGTATTCTTGCATTCTGTAATGAATTTCCTCAAGCCTTTAAATATGCTTCATTATAACAAATACCATGGGGAAAACCAAGGGTTGTCAAAACTTGGAGCTCAAAAACTTCGAACTATAAATTATTAATTTTATTAATATTTTTTATATCACCAAGTCAAAATTGTTGGACACCTAATCTATAAGGGTTAGAGTGGAGGAAATCCAAGTGACCTTTTTGAAGATGAAAACCAAGGGTCATAATCACATGTATAATTATGCACATCTTGTTAATAGAATGAATTCACCATCTATCTAGATCTGCACATCTTGTTAATAGAATGAATTCACCATCTATCTAGATTTGTTTATTATTTAACAAAAATGTTTACATAACATAACATTACATCTCTTAATCATGTACATCTTGTTAATACAATGCATTCACCATTTATCTAAATCCGTTTATTATTTTGTGTGTGTATTTAACAAAAATGTATACATAACATAACATTACATCTCTTCCATATTGGACTGAAAATCACCTCCTCACATAACAATTTAATTAAAAAGGCAGAAACATATTTATTTTAATTAATCAATTTAATTAAAAAATTAAACAATATAATTACTCGGAAGATAAATCTCAATAGTTAATTTTTGAGTACTATTAAAAATATTCTAGAATATTCAATGAAGATTAAATCCTTACCCTCCATCTAATAATTATTAATAATTAAATTAAATTCTAAAAACTCTATTTCAAAATTAAACCACTTAAAACATCATCACTAAATTGATTAAATACATATAAAAAAACCAAAAATAAATTTAAATAATATACCATAATAAAAAACATTTTTAATAAAATGTAAAAAGCAAAAAGCTTCTTGATTTCCTAAAATGTTTTTAAATTCTAATCTAAAAAGCTTAATAACATCTAACAATGCCAATATTGGTGATTTAATAGTTTTCTCTGTAGGTCAAAGCTTATATCACATCGGGCTTTTTAACTTGTTTTTAAGAAATCCATCCACCTTAAGCACTATTTAGTATATACAAACATAATCTTGAGCACTATTGCACTTTTGAGAAGCATAATCTTAAGCATTAGTGTAATATAAAAAATAAAATGAAAACCTAGATCATGGTGTTTATAACCAAAATATTTGAGAAGCATAATCGAGTAATATAAAAAAAAAAAACCTAACCAAAATATTATGGTAGGTTATGGTTTTTATAAGTTAAATATAAATATAAATTTGGTGATTTCGATATAAGTGGATTTTTTTTTTTTTTTTTTTTTTTCAATAATAATTGTGACACCAGGGTTGTGAATATTTGTAGATTATCTCCATAAAATGTAATTGAACTCAAAGTGTTTCCTTAATGGCTGTGCGTCCTGGACTGGACGGGACAGAAGTAACTACCTCGCAACTCCAAAAATATCAGCGGTGTATAAAAAACAACCAGCACTCTTTCTTCATTTGAATAGAAGTCTCGTTACTCCGACCTTTAATTCGAAACCAGTATAATATCTATGAACTAAACAACATTTATGGAGGGATATTCTTTTTAATTATTATTATTTGAAAACAACTTAATAATGTTATGTTTTATTCTTTTATTTATTTTTCAAAACAAACAAAATAAAAATTAAAAATTCCATAATTAAAGTTTAGAAGGTTGAGTTCGTTTCAAATAAATTTATTTTTTCTCCAGTTTAGTTTTATTTCTGGTGGTCGTGAAAGTTCAGATTTAAAAAAATATATAATTTCATTATGTTTGTAGATTTTATATTTATAGATTTATGTTAACGAAATGTTTAATTTTTTATTTTTTTCAAATAAATATTTTATTATTGGTTTTTATTTTTAATTTATTTTTATCAGATTTAAAACATTAATATGTCAAAATGAAATTTCACATAAATTTAATAAATTCGAACAATCAATTTATTATAAATAAGTGTTTCAAAATATTTCCATTTACCATAATCATAAAGGTTTATCATGAGATATGGAATGTTTAAAAAATATATTTTTCATAAATGCCCATATTACCACTTGTATATTTATATAAAAGAAAACAATACATTTAATACTATATCGTTTTAAGTATATATCAAAATAAACACAATTTAATTTCAATAATCTTATCCCAAATTATACAACATTTAATACAATAAAATAAAATGCATATTATCTTTTTATAGTTACCATATATAATTTGAATTGGATTATTATATTGTTTTTCATCCATCTTGATGCATTTGGAGTGACAAAAGTGGAGGAATAAGCTCACGAGACCATTTTTACCAATGGGACCTAGTTTGGCAAAACATGGTCTGAAACTTTCTAGGAGCATTTAGAGGCATTAAACGACGTTTTTTTTTGGATAAAAAATTTCCGCTTTAGCACAACATATTTTAATGCTATTATACAAACAAATATCTTTCCAACAATGCAAGAAGTGCGTTAATTGGAGTTCGTATGCAAATGCTATGCTTCTCAGAAGTTGACCTTCCTGTTGTCACACCTATAGCTAGGGAGGATGTTGTGTCAGCCCCCATTATTCATGGAAAAATGGATAACCACATGTTTGTGATATAAAAGAACCTTGAAGAGTCTATTTTGTAACTCTATTTAAGAGTTGATGTAGTCAAACTTAACCACTAGTAGGCTATCGAGTTGTGTTATAACTAGGCCACTAGGAGGAAGAGGCATTCCATTTTTTCAAGAGAAATTTGTTCCACAATTGAGCAAAGATAGCCAGGATAGATAGGAGGTAGATCACATAGAGAGGATTTGTGCACTATAGCAATCCACGGGCCACAGACATTACTTCTTTGTACCTGCAGCCATATTTCCAGACAAAGAAAGACAGTGAAACGACCACAACTTCCAGCTAGGTTTTCTCCCGAAGGGGTTTCCCAGAGAGCATATCTTGTTTCTTATGTGTGTATGATATTATTTTTTATTTCTCTATTTTTCTGCATAATTTGCATTTGCGTGCATGTACTAATTACAATAAAATCTATAGATCTAGAATTTTAATAAACTGTAACAATGTAGAATTTAAAAAAAATTAATATAATATTATTATATCTATTGTGACAAATTGTCTAGTCAAATACCCACGACAATTTATGGATCAATATATCATAATTTAAATTCAATAATCTTATCCCAAACTATACAACATTTAATACAATAAAATAAAATGCATCTTATCTTCCTATACTTACTATATATCCTTATGATGATACTTGGAATCTTGATATTTTATAAGCTTCAAAGTCAATGTGGTATAAAAAGAAATCTTGTCGAGGCATTGCAAATAGAAATCGTGCCTATGTGAATTAAAAAAATCGCACATTGCAACTCAGAGAAGTGAGCTACTTGAAACATACTTCAAGATATTTTGTATAATTGATTTTCCTTTAATTAACTTATTATTTGTTTCATAGCCATGAACACTATTGTATACAATATTATTTCTTACTTCTTGTTAGATGTTGTAAGAAAATATTCCTATAAAATCATTTCTATATTATTAAATAATTTTGGTGATAATTTTTTTTTCAAAATCATAAATAATGCAACCAATAAAAAAATGGTTGATAAATGTAGATATGCGTCAGCCTATGATAAGTATCAAAAACTCACAACATGTCATCTCACTTTGCTATGATTAAAAACATTAATAAGATTAACTAAATTAATTAAACTTATTTTAAACTACATTATTAATAATTATAAAATGAATGAATGTGAGTTAAGAATATATACATTTAAAAAAACATGTAACCACATTTTTAGCTATTGAGATTTACCCACACTTTATCAAAGATATTTTTAATCTATAAATAGGCCTTGTTACAATACCATGGCTTATCAATCTTGCATGCCCAAAAAATAGTGACTCAGTTCATATGACATTTGTTCATTTTTTTCTAGAGGAAAAAATCGTATATATTATTGGAGAAGAAATATATACATAGTTGTTCGAAACTACAGGGCTTTTTGGACATTTTCCCATTACATTGGTTGATCCTAACCATTTCAAAAAAATAAAGAAACAAAATTGCAATTGGTCTCCATCAAAACCATTAGCAAATTCATAGTGATCAATGGTGCCCAAGGGGAGTTGGTGTTATGAAACTAACTCACAAAAAGATAGAAAAGAAAGATAAACACCTTAGAATTCAACTTCTTCGAGGGGGAAATCTCCTTTACATTACACAAATGAACAATTCTTGGATGATACAGATGACAAGACCTCCTTTCTATATATAGGAGTCTAAGGGGTCATAATATAATCAAAGCCGACATAACAATAATAATGTAAGGGCACAACAATAATAATAGTGGGCCTCTATGGGGCACAACAATATGAGGACTACATGGGCACACCAATATAATAAGGGGGTTGCACTAATAACAATAATGGGTTACACTAGTAGTATAGGGACCTAACATGCCTCTTTCCTTCAAAAAGTGTTTTCCTTGACACTTGAGTAGTTCTGGATGCTTCTGTATAAAATTTGTGTCCTACCATGTGGAATATTCAACAGGTGAGTTCTTCCACCTGATGAGATACTCTAAAATTGATTGATTTCATAGCTGTCGGGTTCTTGTTTCTGTGACTGCTTCAGGTTCCAATATGATTTTTCCTTCCTCATCAAGTTCTGACAATATTGTTTGAACTAAGATCTTCTCATTATGTATGGTCACCATTTCTTAAGTGCATGTAATCTTTCCAACATTTCCTTCTCATAAATAGCTTTGTGTAAATACTTTCCTTTGATTGGATGACTTTCGAAAGCAATGGGTCTTTCTTCTTGCATTAAAACATCATCAATTCAATTTCTCGATGCATCATATTCCACAATAGAGGTTTTTGTGAATTCTGGCGTAACTAAGACCGGCGGTTGGCACATTGCCTCTTTAAGATGTTCAAAGGCCTTCGTTTCTTCTGGAGTCCATGAAAATGCATCTTTCTTCAGTAATGTTGTTTTCAGAATGTCTCCAGTCTTCATTCTTATTTGATGATATCTTGAATGAAGATCCAACTTGGTGAAGTAAATTAATCCATGCAATTCATCCAATAATTCATCAATGATAGGAATGGGAAATTTATCTTAATAGTGAGTTTGTTGAGCTCTCTATAATCTGGACACATGCACCATAACCCATCCTTCTTGTGCATCAATACTACTAGAGCAGAGAAAGAACTTTGACTAGGTTGATTTATACCAGCCTCTAACGTTTTTGCAACCATACGTTCAATTTCACTCTTTTGGGCATAGGGATATCTATAAGGCCTGATGTTTGGAGGAACACTTCCTGGAATCAAATGAATAGAATGATCATGATCACAAATAGGCGGAAGGCCTTTGGGAGTCTCAAATACCTTGGAATGATTATCCAAGACTTTTTGGAGGTCTGGAGAAATAGATGATTTTGATATGGGAACCTCTAGCAAACATAATTGTGTAATTACGACTCATTTTTCTTTCTTTAGAAGCTTTGTCATTCCATTAGAGATAATTATCTTTCTTGGTTTCCCTGTGATACCCCTTAATTAAACTTCCTTTCCTTCCGAAGAAAATTTTATGAAAAGTTCTTGAAAATAAAAGCTATTGTACCCAAGGATTTTAGCCATTGGACTCCTAGTACAACATCAACACCACCCATTGGAATGGAAAGAATTGGGCTATTCAATACATATTATCCCATGGATAACTTGATATTATGGCACTTTCCAAAGCAATTTATGGTTCCTCCACTTGCAACCATCACTTGACACTCTGGTGCTAGATATATGAAGAAATTCAATTCCTTGGCTATCTTACAATGAATAAAATTATGGGTACTGCCCGAATCAGTCAACACTATTACCTTTTTCTTCTTGATATGTCCTTCTATCTTGATAGTTTGAGGAGTGGTAATTCTAGTCAATGCATTACAAGATATGGTTGGATTCATTTCTTCTTTCTCGATGTGATCTTTCACTTCTTGAACCTTTTTCTTCTTGATATGTCCTTCTATATTGAGAGTTTGAGGAGTGGTAATTCTTGCCAATCCTTTACAAGATATGGTCGGATTCATTTATTCTTTTTTTGGGGTTGGTTCCTAGTGTATGTCCTCTTCTTTTGATGTTTCTTGATCCTTTTCTTCCTCCTCTTCACAATCTATGTAAAATAATTTTTTCTCAGCACTCTTATGACCTTTAGTGTATTTGCTATCACAAATGTAACAAAGCCCTTTTCTCATTTTTCTTCCAATTGTTGTGGTGTAAACCTTGTAGGTTATGGAAGGCTAGGAACAAAAACACTTCCATATTTATAATTGTGAGTGGTGGGATTCATTTTTTCCATAATTCCACTTTCAATTTTTCTTACCAACCTAAATTCCTTCTCCAATGAATCAGGTTCCCAAAGACGAACCTCATGTTGAATGTTATTATTTAAATTCCCTAGGAAGACATCAATACTTTGCTTCTCTGGAATATCATTTACCCTTATTTTCAAATTTTTAAAGTCTTCAATGTGCTCTGCCATTGAACCCTTTTGTTTGAGATTTATCAATTGGCTAAAGAAGGTGTTTCTCTTTGTATCCTCATAATGTGCTATCATTTCCTCCATGAAAATTAACCACATGAAAAGTGGTTTACGAGAACAAATCCATTCATACCATAAAAATTGATTTGGTTCTAAAAATAAAGGTGCAATATGTACCTTTTGTAACAGTTGCACCTCATGTAGATCAAAATATTTCTCCATCTGTAGTATCCATGTTACAGGATACTTGCCATCAAAATTCCTCACATATATCTTTGGAATATGTTGGATCTTCAATCCAACGTTAGATTCTATGAAATCATGATCAACATTAATGTTTTTCTCATCATGAGTTTCCTCTACTACCTTTTCGCCATTAGGAGGCCTTTCTTGTAGTAGCTTTGTCCCACCTTCCTTCAAACCTTCTATGTCTTTCTTCAAATATTCCATGCCTTTCTTACAATATTCTTTCATACCATCAATATCAACTTCCATGGCATTGATAAAACTATTTATCTTAGCATCGATCACATTCTTCAAACCACCCATCAAATTTTGATTACTAGGTGTTTCTATTTTCTTGATTCGAGTCATTCTTTTTCTTGCTTTTAGGATCTTGATCTTAAATCTATTGTATTTCTGAAAGTTTAGATCTCCAAGGTCTGTAATTACGACCTGTGGTATCCTTCTTCTCCCTCCTTCCAATGCCACAAGTCTAATCAAAATTGGATTCTCCAAGAAAGAGTTATGCCCAATATCCCAAGATGACCTGATTATATATTTTTTCAGTAGAGCAAACTTATATGAAGTGCCACGTGTCATTGTTTCAACCTTCGGACCTGAAAACAACACACAAAGATGTATAGTCTATCCTTTTTCTATAACTTCTTACGAAATTTCAATCTGATGATCAGGGAGAAAGTTATGATGATTTTCCCAAGGTTGCCTATTTGGGATGCAATTCAGGATCCTGCAAAAACCCTAAATGTCTTGGACAATATATCCGAAAATATAGTGCAACAAGTTTTGAAGTTTTGGCCCGTGCTTCACCACGATTTCTACTCAAATGTGTTTTAATTTCAGAGTCTGATACTTCGTAGAAACAAAACTATAGCGAAAATTCCATGATGATTTGTTTGAGATGGAATTCTGGAGCTTGCAAAAACCCTAATTTCCTCAAATGATATCTCCAAAAATGTAATGAGACAAGACTAAAATTCGTACCCGAGGATCATCATGATTGCAGCTAAACTGGGTTGTTTTTTTAGCTTCTGAAACGGTGCAAAAAAAAAGTTATAGCAAAAATTCCATACTGACCTATTTTGGAGCAGTGAAACCCTAGAATCCAAAGCTCTGATCCCAAATGTTATGAAACCAGCTCACAAAAAGATAGAAAAGAAAGATAAACGCCTTAGAGTTCAGCCTCTTCAAGGGGGCAACCTCCTTTACATTACACAAATGAACAATTCTTGGATGATACAAATGATAAGACCTCCTTTCTATATATAGGAGTCTAAGGGGTCATAATATAATCAAAGCCGACATAACAATAATAATGTAGGGGCACAAAAATAACAATAATGGGCTTCTATGGGGCACAATAATTACAATATGGGGACGACATGGGCACACCAATATAATAAGGGGGTTTCACTAATAACAATAAGGGGTTACACTAGTAGTATAGGGACCTAACAATTGGAGAGCCTCCTTAGCATAGGATATTTGTTCATATTTAATTAATCAATTTAATTAAAAGGGAAAGAACATTCTTTTTAATTAATCAATTTAATGAAAAGGGTAGAAATGACATAATTACTTTAGATATAAATTTCAATCATTCGTAGGTGATCATTGCTAAAAATATTCTAGAATATCGTGGAGTTAAATTCCTATCATCTGCCTAATAATTATTGATAATTAAATTAAAATCCTCAAAGATATATTCCAAAATAGACACGCCTATCCATGTAGATATAACTAAATTGGTTGAACACATGCTTATTAAAGGAAAATAATTGATAAAAAAAAGTAGATTCCGCGAACTAAAGAGCTTCTTGATTTCCTAAGACTTCTTCAAAGTTTAACCTAAAAGGCTTCCTAAGATCCAACAATGTCAAAATTGGTGGTTTACTAGTTTTCTATTCAATACCTCAAAGCTTATATGACATATTTCTATTTGAGTCAAGCTACTTGACCTTTTTAATAAATTTAGTATTGAAGCTTCAATATTCAAGCAATCCATCAATATTAAGCACTACTTTCCTATAGAGAGGCATAATCTTTAGCACTAGTGCACTATTGAGAAGCATAATCTTAAGCACTAGTGCACTATATAAAAACAAAACCAAAAAACAAAAATTCATTATATATTATGGTGTTTATAGGTTAAATAATTTTGAATCATTAAGTTGGTTGCTTTTCCAAAAAAAATTATGGTCCCACACAACTAATTCTTATTGACAAGTTCTAATCTTAGTCTAACCTAATAATAATGATTGTACAAGGTAAGTCATCTCCAAGGTGAAGTTTACACCATTGTCAACATTCTAGCACCAAGAGCTAACTTTTACAATTCTAAAAACAACTTAGGAAAATAGATCCCCAATCCTAAATTGAATGTGACTTAGATTGTTAAAATGAATTTTGTTGATGACTTGTTTCTCACAATCCTAAAACATTATAGCTCAATGAAGGAATTATGTATTGTCTACAAATATTTTGTGTGTCCTTGAGCTCGCTGATTCGATGGGATAAAACTCAATGCTATAAGAAATGAAAATTTGTGCTTCACCTCTGCATGGCGAATCATGGATGGACTTAGATTTTACCTAACCCAAGATTTTAAGTTTTGGGGGATTGTATTTACCTTAAAAGCCTTTAAAAAGGAACTCTGGGATGTTTTTATTCAAAGAGTAGAAAATATATTGAGCAAATTGGAACACTCAAATTATGCCTTTCATTTAAAAATTTCAAATTTGTATTTATGTCCTTGTTGTGCTTTTACTTTTTTACCATTGGGTATTAAGTGCAATAATCATTATATCCAATTATTGTGCAATATTTTATATAAATGAATTTTCACATAATCTATGATTTAAAGAATAAACTTATGTATGAATAGTTTTTAATAATGTAGTTGTCCTTTTTTTAAAAATAAAACTTATTCATATCGATGTTATAATACACTTCAATGGATCACTTATTATTGTTATCAATGGAACAATATTTCTAGGAATTCAAGCTCTATTGGTTTTAACTTTTGCATTATTTTTGGGTAGGATAAATTAAAATAAGCACACAATATAATTAAATAGAAAGATGTGATATAAGCTCTGAGATATTAAAGAGACAACTAATAAAAGCACCAATTTCGATATTGTTATATCTTAGGAAGCCTTTTTTGTGTTTGATATTGAGGAAATCTTAACAAATCTAGAAGCCCTTTAGTTCTCACACACATTACTATATTTTACCTTTTTCTCATTGATTATTCTCCTTTAGTGGAGTGTGTACCCAATGGATTTAATGCCATTTAGCCAAGATCTTCTACCATGCCTTGTTTGAATTATGGAGTAATGGAACCAACTCAAATGTTGCAATAAAGAAAAGACAAAACAACACTATTGTGATATAGAGAGAAGCATAATTTTAAGCACTAGTGCATTAAAGAGAAATAAAAAGAAACAAAAAAACATCAACGTAGTTTGTGGTGCTTATAGGCTACATCACTTTGATAAGAAAGATCATAAGGTGTGCATTTTAGATAAGAAAGGGTTTAATTATACCCATCTCAGGTAGTAGGTTGCTTTCCGCCAAAGGGTTATGGTCCCACAAAACTAACCCTTATTGACAAGGTCAATCTTAGCTAGAGTCTAATAATAATGATTGTACAAAGTAGGCCATGGGCAAGGTGAATCTTACACCATTTTCAACATTTTAGCATTGGAAACTAACTTTTGGATCTAAAAACAGCCCATGCAAATGGATCCCCCATCCTAAATTGAATGCAACTTAGATGATTTAAGCAAATTTTATTGATGAATCCTTTCTCATGATCCTAAAAGATCATACCTCAACAGAGACACTTTGTATTACCTATAATTTTTTTTTGAATCCTTGACCTACATGATTGAATGGGATAAAACTCAATGCTACAAGGAATTAGAAATTGTGCTTCCCCTATGTATGACTAATCATGGATGGAATTGGTTCCACTTAATTGAAATTTTCAATTATGGGGGATCCTATTTAACTTGCAAGCCTTTATAAATAAACTATGGGATGTTTTCATTCATAGAGTGGTAAAAATATTAAGTAAACAAGATCCCTCAAATTATGGATTTTTTTGCAAAATTTCAAACTCGTATGAATATCCTCATTGTAGTTTTACATTTTTACCACTGGAGGTTAAGTGTAATAATATATATCTAGTTATTGCGTAATGTCTTATATAAATTAATTTTAAAGCAACTCGTGTTCTAAAGAATGAACTTATATATGCCTAGTTTTTCACAATACTTTATATGTGGAATGTAGTCATCCATTTTTTTAAATAGAATTTTGTTATCGAACATGCACCTTAAAAATCATAAGAATTCAATTATTACAATTCACTTGTAGGGGAAAAATCCTTTTACAATGAATACAATGTTTAAGACAATATTGGATGATCCTAAGACTAAGTCTCCTTAGAATATATATGAGACAAAGGGTACAATTATAATGAAATGGTACAATAAAAGGTTCTAGCCTACATAATAATATTACAATAGAAATGTAATAACTCAATATTTAGGGATTAATAAAAGGTTTGAGGGTTATGATGGGGCTTATATAAGGCTTAACATGCACCTTCCCTGCAAAAAAGTGTTGTCCTCAACACTTGACTAATTGCGAGTGTTTCTACATGAACAAATCATCTTCCCATGTCACCTTTTCCAATGGTATGTTCTTCCATGTGATGTCATGCTTAGCAATTATTCAATTTCTCAACTACTTAATATTTGTTTCTAGATTTTTTTGGCTATATTATGATTTTCCCTTCATCATCTATCTCTAGTAAATTAGTTTGGATTGGGATCTTGTTCTCGATTACCTTCTTTAAGCAAGAAACATGGAAGACTAGATGTACATACATGGATGGAGGCAACATCAATTTGTAAGCCATACTTCCAATCCTTTGCAACACCTTAAAGGGGTCATATTATCTCAACTCTAATTTGTTGTCCCTCTTTTATTGATTGAGAAAAATGTGTTTATATGGTTATATTCTCATAAATACACAATCCCCCACTTCAAATTCCCTTTCACCATGATGTTGATCTTCTTTTTATTTCATCCTATTTGTTCTATCACCAAATTGTACTTCAATAATTTCAGAACATCTTGTTGGTTCCGTATGTGGTCCTTCGATGCTTGGGCCTTTATAGCCCCTTTCAAAGATGATGTGACAGATGGATTTTACATCCAATAGGTTCAAACAATAAATTTATCATAAATAAGTTTTGTAAAACCTTTCCAATTGCCATAAGCATAAGTACCTGTCATGAAATGTGGAATGTTTACATCTCAAGTACAAGACATGCTCATTATAAATTCCCATCTTAAACGCTATGTACTTGTGAAAAATACTATGTACCACACAATTATGCATTCAATGCTATATAAGTTAGGATATACACTCAGATATACATAATTTAAATCCAACGGTGTATATCCTAAACTATACAACATTAAATGCATTGCTATGGGGTGAAAACTATTTTTCATATACTGACCATAAATACCTGTCATGAAACTTTGAACCTTGATACTTTGCAGACTTCAAATTCAACTTAGTATTTGATGCCTTCTTTCCAAGTCCCACATCTTCCAAGTCCAATAATTTTTGTATCATGTCTGTGACATGTTGAGGCATTGTGAATGGAAGTTATTCCTCTGTGAATTAAAAAATACGTAGATTGTGACTAGGAGAAACCTACTGAGGTTATCTGGTTGAAGAATGTTAGAAGGTACTATATATAATTTATTTTTGATTAATGGTCTTATTACTTGCTTCATAGCCATCTGTTTTTCCGCATAGAGTATTGCTACCCAATAGACAATGTAAGAAAACATATCTATATTATTAAATAGCTTCATATAATATCCATGTGATAATTGTTTCAGAAAAGTCTAGATATTATTAGGTAGAAGTTTTAGGCAAATATATTGAAATATGATTTTTTGTGGGAAGTAGAAAACCTAAGCCCTATTAGCTCAAAGAAGGGTATTTCGATGGAATGCACATGATGTATGGAATAGAAAGATAATTGAGAAAGTTCAAGTATGTAGTTCTATAGGTTTGTTGAGTTTATATCTATAATTTTTGATGGATTTCTTGAAGATGAATCCCCAATGATAAATCCATTAAAAAATGCAAGAAGTTCTATTTAGATAGAAAAATGTAATATAAGCTTTGAGATATTGAAGAGAAAACTAGTAAAAGAACCAATTTCAGTAGTGCTATATCTTAGGAAACCCTATTAGGTTAAACTTTGAGGAAGTCTTAAGAAATATAGAAGCTCTTTAGCTCATTGACACACTCCTAGATTTTATCTTTTACTTAGTAGTTATTCTACTTTAGTAGAGCATGTACCCAAAAATTATAATTACATTTGGTCAAGATACTGTACTAGACTTTTCTTGCATTTTGGAGTAATGGAAGCAACAAACCAACTCAAATATTGCAATAAAGAAACCTGACGATGAACCACACTAGTTGGTTCGAAACACATCGACAAATGTCTGTCTACATGTGATTTACGCCGAAGTTATTTTTTCAACAAATATAGAAGCTCTTTAGCTCATTGACACACTCCTAGATTTTATCTTTTACTTAGTAGTTATTCTACTTTAGTAGAGCATGTACCCAAAAATTATAATTACATTTGGTCAAGATACTGTACTAGACTTTTCTTGCATTTTGGAGTAATGGAAGCAACAAACCAACTCAAATATTGCAATAAAGAAAATATAAAACAACACTAGCATAAATAGAAGAATAATCATAATCATTAATGTTATATAAACAAAGAGATCATAATAAACCAATTTAATGTGCAATGGAAATAAGATGTAGGTTTTATTGTTGTATAATTAATTCTTGCAAACATATTTTTAATAAAACTGAAAAGGAATTGCGTGCACACACAAACACACACAATTAACACAAATATACAGTTTCTTACTAGTCCATATCACATGTGGAGTATTACCGTCCAACACTAATGAGGCTGGTCAATTTACTTGGTAACATGCAATGTTCACTGTCTCTATTTAGAATTCTTGTCATAACCTGGCACTGTTGAGCATGTTCCTTGCTTTCACCATCAATATATTATTTATCCTTTCTATAACTTCATTATGTTGAGGTGTGTATGGAGTAGTATTCTTCCTTTATATGCCACAATTGTTCCATAAGTACTCAAATTCATTTGTGCATAATTCTCCACCATTGTTTGTCTGCATCAGATTAATTTTCTTTTCTGTTTGATTTTCCAAAATAGCCTTAAACTCTTTGAATTTGTCAAAGACTTCATATTTATTTATGATGAAATAAATCCATGTATTCCTTGAGAAGCCACCTATAAATGATACATAGCACATATATTTTACCTACTGATGGAACCAACATAGGTCCAAACACATCAATATGTGCCAAATATAGTACTCCTCCACCCTTATATCGCTAGAGGATAATCTTAATTTGGTTTCCCATATAAACAATGTTCATAGAAACCAAAATCTAGATATAAATCAAACATACCTTCTAGCATAGCATTATCATATAGTACTCTAATTCCATTCTCTCTGATATGTCCTAGTTGTTGATGCCACAACACAATCTTTTGTCTAAAAACTATAGTAATTTTTCCTTATTTTCCTTTCAATCCAACTTGGTCCAATCTTCAATTGACATACTCATCGATGCAGTGCCTAGATCCATAATTCTTCAATGGTCATTGTCCACCAATAGGTATTCCATTTTGAGCTTCCATAGCTAAAAGCTTCTCCCATTGAACTTCTCAACCTCTTTCTTGAAACTAATCACAATTTCCTTGCACAACAAGAATTGGTTCCATAGATCTCCCACCATAATAAGGTCTGCCATAGGTTGTATCTAAACTCCTTATCCATGAAAGCATCCTCTTGAAGCCAAAATTGATCTAATACAAAATGTAGGTTTCAACCCTCTATAGTTAATTGTTGCAAACGATTTATTAGTAAATCATAAAAGATGAACGGTTACCGCACATATTAGCATAGGGATTTTACCTTGGAAACACAAAGTACATAAACTAAAAATATTTTTTAGTATTTCTTATTTAAAATATTTATATCCCATGGCATCTATGAACTTACTATCCATTTTCTCTATATTAGAAGACAACTATATTTTCTTAAATATAATTACAAAATCATGTGCTAAACTAGCATGTGCCACAAAATTGCTAAAATAAAAAACCACATATTGAAACTGTGAAAAATAAATGCAAAATACCTCTCTCTCTCTCTCTCTCTCTCTCTCTCTCTCTCTCTCTCTCTCTCTCTATTATATATATTATATATATATATATATATTATATATATATATATATTATATAATATTAATATATATATATACAAAATCTTAGGTCCTCGAACCCTTCTGAAGGAGGGATTTTGCAACCCTCTTAAATAGTTGGGGGATAAGGGGTTACTTCCCCCTTACGAAGCCCTTGTTGTGCTCATTCACAATGTACATTGATGTAATCATGCAAATATCTCTCTCTTTCTCTCTCCTAACTCTCTCTCTATTTTTTATGCCCATCACAAGTACTAGGTTGCTTTCCCCAAAACTTCTCTTGCTCCCACACAACCAACCCTTATTAAATTTTTCAATATTCACCAAACCTAATAATAATGGTTGTATAAAGTAGTTCATGAACAATTGTTGGCTTGATGGGCCCCGACCCAGGTTCAACGTTAATTATCCAAGCAAATCCCTGCACTACTGGCCCTTTCGGCATCAATATGTTGAGCGTGGACTGAAGTCTTATGCGAATTAGTATGGGGGGATGCAAGAACCAAGCTTCCACACCCAGAGATGGTAGTGATGTCGTTTTATACCCTAAACCCTCCTTCACGCAGGTCGATAAGCCGTTTTAGGGCTTATTGATATACTTCTCTTAGATGTTCTCTAGACCTCCGTGAAGGTCTACAACTATCCTTCACGTGCCTTAGATAGGTGAATCAGTCACTTACGCGCCTCTGTAATTACTCTTACTTCTGTATTTACCCATATTAACTTAAGTATCTAATAGCTTCAACATGCATTAAGATGATCTTTGCGTAAATATATATTCTTACTTGCGTTCATATAACAAAGCAAAACATATGGATTCACACATCAATATCGCATTAAAACATAAACCTAGTATTCATCATAACATAATCACATTCATTTATAACAGAAGTAAAGTAGATCATGCACAGATGATTCTAAAATAATTCTCTTTATTGATGATTCAGATCTTCTTTATAGACTCTAACTACCTTATGCACACAACTATAGGGGTTCGTGCACTCAGCTACAGACTTATACCCTAGGCCTCTGCGCACACAACTACAGAGCCTCTTTCCTCCACTAAGACTCTTCGCTCTTAGCCCTCACAAACCCATTACATTCATTAATGACTCCAAACATACTATGAACTCAAATGCCTTAGACTCTTCTAAGAATTCCCTTTTTATACAATCCCAAGGTCCGTGGACCATGGGTAGATCTCCTGAAGCTAACATGACTTATATAAATGAAGGGAGGAAACTCTTTGTGACACTTTGCATCTTCGCGCTCCATGACCACAAAATACGGAGACTTTACATTTCTTATACAAAAATTAGGCTTTCTGCCCCAAAATTGACTCTAGGGGACCCGTTCCCAACAACCCCCCAACAAAAATATGGTGACTCGCCCCCAATTCACTCTGTTGGCATGGAGATCTTGTCACGAAGACCTCCCAGCTCCACTTGCACCACTACAACTTTGACGGTACACTGTGTTTTTGTCTGCTTAACCTGCTCCACCAACTATTCCATCGCTAGTCCTGCACTATCTACCTTGATTTTTTGATGTGTTTCCTGTAGGCTAGCCAACTTTCCCTCAATTGCAGTAGTGAGCACATAGGCTTCATCGAGCTAAGGCCCCAATCTAGCCTTGTGTACTACCTCTTTTCATTGTGTTGTGTCCACCTATTCCTTCAGTCCCTTTGCTTCTTGTAGCTTGGCCAACCTCTGTGTGATGGAAACAGTGCACGTCGTCGCTCCGACCTCGTCGTACCTCTGTTGTAATTCCCTCGCCTCGGTGGCTAACATTTGTAGGTTGGGATATTCCTACAGATTGGTAAGTACCTCCAGCAACTGTTCAAAGAGCGTGGTGCAATTTGTTATCACGACATCTACTGTAGCAACTACATCCCCGACAGCTGCCTCGCGCTGCTCTTTGACCTCTAATGGAGTTGAAGGTCGGGCCTTCAACTTGAGCTCTGTGATATTAAGGTTCAAATCAAATTGAACCTTGTCCAGCTCTGTCTTTTCATAGCGTACACCTACAACAAGCTTCCGAATTTTGGCCTCCACCGACGCTTCTTCTGGGATATGCAGCTCTGGAACAGTTCTACATGCTTCAACCATTTTCTCACTTTCAAATCATGAAAAATGACCATAACAGTCACTTTCTAGCTGCCTCACGTGGTTGTTCCTCCTATAGTGCAACTCCCCTCATGCTTCTGCTAATATTGTGACGTTCCTTCTTTCCGCACAATCCCCTAGTCACGTAGTTATACAACCCAGCCAGTGTAGTTTATAGTCCTGCGCCTCCTTTTAACTGCTTAGAGCACTAAGACTATGCCTCCATCATATATTCATCTAGCTAGATCCCTAGTGTATGGCTTCAATTGGCTACCATTTACCCTCCTTGGAAATGGATCTCCATTCAATTTCACTAGCTGAACTAGTCCACCATCGGTAATCTCCTTGATGACATATGGCTACAGCTAATGCATCCGAAATTTCCTTGGAAATTCATCAAAATTGTTGTCATATAATAACACTAAGTTGTTTACCTTGAATGTGTGCAGTTTTATGTGCCAATCATGCCATGCCTTTTCGCGCTCCTTTTGAATTTGTCGATGGAATCCAACCAAAAATATATTCTCTTCCAGCTCTATTAGCTGCATGAGTCTCTCTTCCAGGGCTCCACGATCCACCATTCATGTGAATGCCACTATGCACAAACTAGGTATAATGTACTCCATCAGCATCACAACTTCTATGCCATAAACCAGCCTAAAAGACATTTGTCCAGCTAGCTTTTTCAAGTCATTCAGTAAGCCAATAGCACCACAGGTATGCACACATCCCAGTCATTTCTTTTTGTATTGTAAACCTTCATTAGTGCGTTCTCCAATATCTTATTAAATGCTTCAATCGTTCCATTATGCTGTGGGTGATACAACGTACTCTTTTGGTGATAAACTTGGAATTCCTCTATCAACTTGTTGATTGTCTCATTAAGGAAATCTGCACTGTGATCACTCATCAAAATCTTTAGGCAACCAAACCTAGTCAACACATACTCAAAGATGAAATTTTTTATTGTTGCCCCTGTACAGTCCTTTATAGGCTACGCCTCTACCCACCTGGTCAAATACTCAGTCGTGGTGATGATGTACCATGCACCCATCTTCTTTCTGGGAGGATGAATTGGTCCTACAAAGTCAATCACCCATTTCTCAAATGGTTGTAATGATAGTTGTGGATTCAGAGGCATCTCATCCCTCCGTGATGGCCTACCCATCATGTGACTTGCATCACATGCCCTACAATAAGCCTTGGAATCCTTATGAAGCATTGTCCACCATAGTCCAATGCATAAAATCTTTTGCGCTGTTGCTTTTCTTGCATAATGTCCTCCCGTAGCTCCCCCATGAGCTTCAACGAGGATGTTGTTTCATTCAAACTCAAGCATATAATGTCGCAGTATTTCATCTGAGCCTATTTTATATAAATTCCCTGCAATGACAGAAAAGTATGCCACAAACACCACCAACTCCTTCTTTTGTTGACTAGTATATCCGTCTGGAGCAATTCCTGTTGTCAAGAAGTGTACGACATCTGTAAATTGATTGTCTGTGACATGTACTACAAAGAGTTGTGCATCAGGAAATCCTTCCTCCAAATTAGTAGGATCCTCTCTTGTTTTAATGCATGACAGATGGTCTGGCCCTGCATTTAATCATCCTGGCTTCACAATGACTTCAAAATCATATTCCTGAAAGAACAACAACCATATGCATAACTTCCCCCCGAACACAAGCTTGTTAACTAGGTACTTCAATGAAGAATGGTCTTTATACATCTTGAAGTCTCTGCCTAGCAAGTAGCATCTGAACTTCTAGAGCGTGTACACCATAACCAACCCTTCGCGCTCTATCGTTGAATATTTCTTCTCATCTTTAGAAAACTTTCTACTTGCAAACTAGGGTGATCCAAATCTCCCTCACCGGCCTTTGTCAGTACTGCCCCAACACAATACATGACACGCCCACATGCACATGAAATTCCTTCTTCCAATCTAGGAAGACTAAGATCGGCACAATGATCATTTTCTCCTTTAACACATCTAATCTCTGCTGACATTCTTCACTCGAACAGAATGTAGCATCCTTATTGAGCATCTTTTCCATTGGTGTGGTAATCTAGGCATAACTCTTGATGAACTTTCGATAGTACCCCGTATGCCCCAGCGCTGCATGCAACTATTTCACACTTCTTGGTGCCTCCAAATTAATTATAACCATGATCTTAGCAGGGTCCACCATTAAGCCTTGTTTGCACACTACATGACCCGGCAAGATTCTGAAAGGAACACAGAGCATACATTTCTTTAAATTTAGCGTGATCTGATACATTCGACATGTATCCAGCATCAAGTGTAGACTATCCACCTGGTGCTTTACCAGTCCAAACACCAACCAATCATCGAAGTATACCTCCAAAAACTTGTGAATGAAATCCTTGAATGCCGCAATGACTATGAGCAAAAATATCATTGGCACATTCTTCAGCCCAAAAGGAATTATAGTATATTGAAAGCATCGCCATTCAGTCGTGAAGGTCTTCTTAATTCTGTGTTCAGGTGAGACCTTGATATGATGTTACCCTGAGAATCCATCAGTGAATGCATATGCTTCTTGTCCTCCTACATTATCCAGTACTTCGTTGGTGAATGGAGTTGGAAAGGGATCATGTATGCAAGCATCATTCAACTTCCTGGGATCTATGCATATCCTTGTTTCATCCTTCTACTTCTTTTCCTAAACGACTATTGGGCTCACCCAATCAGATTCTTCGACCGATTCAATAATATATGCGGCAAGCATTTTATCCAACTCTAAGTGGATCTTTTCTTTATACTTGGGTTTAAGGCGGTAAGGCCTTTCCTTGATCGGCTTCATGTTTGGTTTCAATGCAATTTTCATAACTCCCAAGTCCCCTATTATCCCTTTCAAATATGAAAATTCATAGGGAACAAGCATTGATATTCGCAGAGCAATTCAACAACCTTATCTATTTTTGGGTCATCCCAATAGTCCCCAATCTTTGCAAATTTTGGCTCCGCCTCTATTCCAATGTTCACTTGTTTTGTCTTTAGCGACGCGGTGATATCTGGATTTTAAATTTGTGGTCCTTCAACTTCACGATGACCTTCAGTCTCTAGGATATTGATGTTCCTCAGATCCTTGTCCTCTTCTTCAACGATTACATTGTATCACCCCAGCATGTGGCACAGCTGGGTGGTCCAGTTTGGTTGAATCAAATCCAAGGGATCCTGTGGTATTCTGAAAATTGCTGCCTTGAATTCCTATAATGCCTCATCAATACATTCAAATCCATCCTAAAATCGAAATGTCATCAAGAATCCCTGTTTCAAAACCTCCCATTCTTTAGTGCTATGGCGGAGCTCTATTTCCATGTAACAGTTCTCTGGTATTACATCCAAAGTATGACAAAACAGATGCACACATTCAGGCTGAGGCTTCACTCCATAAACCTTAGTCCATTTGGCTAGGTGATCACGTGGATCATCCCTTCCATCATATTTCTCTGCTAGTCGAACTTGTGGGTGACCAAATCGCAATCTCATCATCTTTTTGTACACGCGCCAATCATCAAAATTGTCTTTGTGAATACCCTACCATCTCGCAGGTGTAGTGTGTAGCACTGAATCCAAGGCCTGGAAGTGATGCTTTTCTGGCACTTCCCTTTCGAATGCATCCAAAAATTTATCGACATCAGTTAAATCATCATAATAAGGTAGACTTCTTACCTTCAATGATACAGAACGCAACGACTTGGTCATCATATTACAGCGCAACGTAGATACTTCATGCAGTCGATTATGCCAGTCCTTCAACTACTCATCTGAATCTGATGTGTAGGAAATTTCACGATCCCAGGCAATGCGTCCATCTGCTATTGGTCTATACAAATTTTTGCAGTAAATGGCAATTGTTTGTCACATGTTTTCCAACTACCTAATAGATAGCACACCATAGCATGGGCTCTGTACTTGGCCCTACTTGAGCTTCCGGCCTCAGGGGCATTGGTCCCCCTGCTGCAACATAATTCACAAAGACTGGATAGTGAGCTTTGTCATCCCCCTAACTTTTGCATTTCAGGCACTGTTGGTACCATTCCATGACCCCTTTTTCCCTCCCAAAACATGACATTTTCCTACCTCTTTTCATCATTTATCTCTCAGATCCCTTGGAAATTGATTAATTAATAGTCTTATAGTTATTAAATTTCATTTAAATTGATTTAAGGGTTTTGTGTTAATGAATTAGGGGTTTTTGGGCAAAATGACTACAGGAAGTTCCAACATCCTGTAAATGGCTTATTGTTTGACATGTGGCATGACAGCTAGGCCAGAGCGAAGGGTATGGATGAAAAGCGGAATTTCCAAGCATGGACGAGCACCTATCCTGCAGCGGAATCAACCCTCCTACATGCGCGGTCAACGACTGGTCAACTATGGCATGTTGGTGACAAAGGCAGCAACAACACACAGTCCAAATCAATTTTAGTTTGTTTCCTTTTTTTTTTTTATGTCAGCTAGGATAGAAACATTTTCAAAATTGTGTTTTGGTAAAAGTGGCAACAACCGCTCATGAATGTACATCCATTTTCAAGGGATGTGAAACCATATGTAAATATAAGTTCTGAACCGGTTGTATGGTTGGTTACGTTTTTATCATTATTGTTGCTTCACGAACAGAATTTTGATTTTAATATAAACAGACTTGCATTACAATCACGGTTGCGTTGTTTTGATTTGGTGATCGTTGGATAACAAGCTCAGTATACCAAGAACGCGGACGGGCCCTGCGTACATGGTATACTGTTGTTATTTTATTGCATTTATAGTCAGGGTATTTGATATTAATATGCACATTGATTAAATCGATTCATGTTTATGTTTATATATTTATGAATGCGCTTGTTTATATGTTTATGCACGCGCTTGAATAGGTTATCATTTGGATCGTGAATCATATCCTGTAAGGGATTCGATCCAGTGTTACTGTGTAAAGCATTGTCATGAACTTTATGTTTACGATTTCATCTTGCATGACTGTTAATGAATGTTAATGAATGTTGAGTAGCCACTGAACAGAGATTTTATGTATGATGTCTCTGTAAGGAGACCAAAATCTTTAATTACAGTGATACACAACGTTTTATGAATTGAATCTTAGTTGATAGTGATACATAGGGTGATTTAGTTTGATATTGAATTGAATCATAGCATTGTAATTAGGAAAATTAGACTTAGATTAGATCCTTTATGTCTATATATTTTAGGCACACGCCTCTAAGTCTACGCACCCTGGTCGATAATAAATATAGCCCAGTCTAGCACCCTAGATAGGACACTACATTTTGGCGCCGTTGCCGGAGAGGCGTACTTAAAGGATTTAAAAAAAGAAAAGAAAAACAATTCAATAAGAAAAAATAAACAAAAACACAGTTAAAATCATGTTCATTTATGCTTAGGTTTAGAGATAATCAGGGTAGATTCATAAAAACCCCCCACCATTCAGGAACTAACCCATCATCATCAAGAGCAGACTCTGTAAAGAATTCAACACCAGCTGAGGAGAACATCATTCAAGCATTAGAGGATAAACAAAAATCAGGACAGAGACTTACTCTCATTGAAAGGCAAACTTTATTAACACATAAATCGCAGAAGAGGGACTTTCCTAAGTCTACCACACAAGGAGAAAGTAGCACAGTGACTGAACACTCTTTCCTTAATCGCCTCTTTGAAACAAATGACTCTTATACAGATAAATCTATTAAGATGGCTGAGGAAGGAGATGGATCAGTACCACATCAAGGACATAGAGATGAAGAAGAGTCAACTTTTCCTTTTCCTATACATGAACCACAGGAAGATGATGAGATCAAAATGAAAAACATACCCCCATCAGTGCTATCTAACTTTTATGGTATGGCTTCAGAAGATCCGGACTCATTCTTGTTCAAGTTTGACATTGTATGTCGGACATATGGCTGTACTGATGATGCCCATAGGCTCAGACTTTTTCCAGCGACATTAAAGGCATCAGCCCTAAGATGGTTCATGAGGCTTGGTGAGCATACCATCACTGATTGGGATGGTATGAGAAGAGTATTTCTAAGGAAATATCAACCCTATTGCAGATCCAAAGACTCTAAAGATGACATCTTTAGAATGAGCCAACAAGAGGACGAAACCTTAGAGGAATACTTGGAACGGTTTGTCTACAACTTACAAAAATCTAAACACCGAACTATGCCTCTTGATCTGATCCGCACAATATTCTTGAAAGGTATCCGAGAAGAATACATGGATGACCTTAACTTGATGGGTAAAGGTGACATTTTTGTTTTACCCTTTGAAGAAATCGCTGATATGTGCGAAAAGTATTCAAGGAGTAAAGCTAAAATGGGAAAAAGAACCCTGTCATCCAAGGTCACAAAGTCTGCTTCAGCAAGTGTCACAAGGGCTGAGATAGGGAATATGTTAGAAGAATTTAAGACAGATTTGCTAAGCACAATCGGGAACCAAATTGACACTCTAAAAGCTAAAAAGAAACAAGAAGCTGAAGATCAGGTAATGGCTATTTTCTGCCCAAAATGCCGAAAGAAACATGCATTAAAGGACTGTCCTCTAGAAAACATTCAAGTTTGTGCTTTCTGTACTGAACATCATGATATATTTAACTGTCCTAAAGTTAAGGTTTTGCAGAACTGTAACATGGAAACCAATGCAGAGATGGAAAACGTGTATTACATGGGTGCAAAAAGACCATGGCAGCCAAGGCCAGCAACTCAAGGTATGTTCCCAAATCAAAATTTGCAATTCCCTGTAAATGATCAAATGTATGCACAGAACTCATGGAATGTACCCATGCCATGGCAACATCAAAACAACCCACAGCAACAATGGAGACCATCTCAACAGTACTCTCAATTTTATCATACATATCCTCAACCATACCCACCATATTCACAACCATATCAACAATACCATCAGCCGTATCCATCACATTCTCAACCATATCAGCAGTATCCTCAGCAAGCTGTTTATCCACCTCAACCTACTCAACAAGCACTACCTTCTCCTCCACCAATAAATCCACCACAACTACAATTTCCAGCTAATTCACAACCTTCCAGACCCACACAAATTCCTGCTCAAACTGTTCCAAATACGAATAATAGAGCAGAGAGGCCAGCCTATAATGTAGAAGAGGGAACCCCATATCCCACACTACCCTTTCAAAATATCAACTTGAGGTCTGGTAAGGTACTCCAGAAATATTCTCCAATAACAGATAGGCAAGAAGAAAACATAGAAAATGAAAATGAAATGACAAATCAGAAGAAATCAAACGATGATACCAGAGATAAGCAAATGCAACCATTGCATCCACCTTTTCCAAACCGATTGGTCCAAATCAAACCTCCATTGTCTATACCACAGTTTGATGTCTTAGATGAGCTTAAAAATGTCTACATAAAGATCCCTCTACTGCAAGCTATAAAAAACATTCCTATATACACTAAAGCCATCAAAGACATGTGCCTTAAGAAGCCTGCTAGGAAAAGGATTGATCCTCAAACCATTCATGTCATAGGACATCTAGCAGACCTTATGACCAATACCATCTCCATATAGAGGTATGTTGATCCTGGCATTCCCAAAGTAACTACCATCATTAACAACATACAAATTCCAATCACTTTGATAGATCTTGGAGCCGCAATTAATGTCATGACTCTTGAAACCATGAGAACGCTCCAGCTTACAAATTTTCAACATACAACAATTGTTCTTGAACTAGCTGATAGGTCTAAAGTGATTCCTGAAGGGATTTTGGAAGACATAATTGTCTCACTGGACTCTTGGGAGTATTCGGTGGACGTTTTAGTCCTCCAACCCAAATCCAATTTAGGAGGGCACCCTATCATTCTTGTTAGACCATGGTTAGCGACTGCTGATGCATTTATAGGATGTCGATCTGGCAACATGATCATCTCGAGAGGGATTGAAAGAAAACAACTCACCCTCTACCCATCAACACAATCACCAGCAGTAACACATAATTTGTGGCTTGATGATAAATTCAATGATAAAGAAGAAGTACAATCTGTTTTTAGCATTGACCAAATCTCAAGGAAATCATCCAAGAGCAGCAGGTGGACATCAATGCTTTGTCCCTCAACTTGGAGAGGGCTAAGTGGATTATAAAGTGCTTGGAGTAGAGAAATAAGCAGCTTGAAGATCAGCAAGCAATCATGGAGTTACAAAACATTTGCGAGAATTGCCAAGCTGCCTAAAGAAGGAGGGTGGAGTTCACTTCACTTGAGGAAGAGATCAATGCCGATCGAGAGTCTTGGATTGAAAGAGCCAACATCCACTTGGAGAGATTGTTGGAGAAGGCCAACAAGGAGAAAAACTTGTTGAGACACATGGCTTTTCATTACATGGCGCGGAACAAAGTTTGCAAGGAGAGAATTAGGAGTTTAAAGGCAAAATTGAAGAAGGCATCAAAGAGGCGAAATGAGCATGATCGACTTCGGATATTGGCTGAGGCTTCCTTGGCCGACCATAGCTCTTGATAGAGAAGAATCAACCCAAATTTCAAAAAATTTGGAGCACTTTTTGCATTTTTGAAATTTTTGGCACAAAAAACAGAGTTTTCTGCCCTATGCGCCGCGCCACGTGGCGCTCGCTTTTTCTAGGAGCCTCCAAATCACAAAAACTCAACATTTTTGGATTTGGCATAAAAGTTTATGGTTTCCTACCAATGGCCAAGAAATTTGGGCAGGTTTTGAGCCCTCAAAAAGGTAAAAAACACTCAAAAAATGACCTTATTGCCCCTATTTTGACACACAGGAAGCAGTGTTGGGAGAAGTGAGTTTTGGAGGTGCAAATGGAGGCCAAATTGAAAAATTCCACTTGGGTTGGAATATAGACAGGTAGACCTTTGCAACAAGAACACTTTGAGCTAATTTGGACACCGGTAAGGCCTCCAAAAGTGGGTCCAAACAGGCGCTACGCATAGAGAATCAGGCGCGACGCATAGAGGAAAAATTGCCAGTTTGACCAAGTATTGCTCTGTTTTTCACCCAACTTTGGCCAATTTGACATTTTCACTTTCATAATGGAAAATTTGTGATGTAATTTAATGTACATTGATGGATCATGATGTAAATAGCGCTACGCATAGAGAATCAGGCGCGACGCATAGAGGAAAAATTGCCAGTTTGACCAAGTATTTCTCTGTTTTTCACCCAACTTTGGCCAATTTGACATTTTCACTTTCATAATGGAAAATTTGTGATGTAATTTAATGTACATTGATGGATCATGATGTAAATAGGTCAAATTTTCACTTATGGAGGTAGATTCATTGGTTAAAATGTTGTTTGAAACTGAATGAATCAGTTCCCTTGTTTCTAGATGCATGCTGTTCCACTGCCTGAATTCTAGTTCTCAATTTAGAATTGGTTAGAACAACTCCTAAACATGTGAGTTCGACCCCAAGTGTTGGGTCCCTATAATACTAGTGATTACCCCATTACTATTGTAGTTGTACCGCTTATTAATATTGTTGTGCCCCTATTGTCCCCATATTGTTATTACTATGCCCCATAGAATCCCTCTATTGTTATTTTTGTGGCTTTATATTATTATTGTTAGGTTGGTTGGTTTTTTGGCTCCCTTAGCTCTCCTATAATATAGAAAGGAGGTTTTATCAATTTTGAATCATCCCAGAATTGTCATATATGTAATGTTAAAGAGGTTGTCGCCCCTTTGAAGAGGCTGATTTAAGGCGTTATCTATTTTTCTCTTTCCTTGAGCTGGTTTCAATACATTTGGTAAAATAGCTTTTGGATTTCTAGGTTTTCGCTGCTCCAAACAGGTCATCGTGGCATTTTCGCTATAACTTTTTTTCTGCGACGTTTCAGAAGCAAAAAAAAAAAACCATTTGAGAAGACGTCGCACTAAATCTCAGGTCCGAATTTTAGAGCTTTTCGTGCTATATTCTCAGAGATATGAACTGAGGAAGTTGGTCCTTTTGTAGAATCCTGAATTACATTCAAAACAAGTGACCTGGGGAAAATCGTCATAACTTTCTCTCTGAGCATCAGATTGAAATTTCGTAAGAAGGTATAGAAAGAGGAAGGACTGTAGTTTCTTGTATATATTTTTTAGGGCCAAAGGTCAAAACAGGGACACTTGGCACGTCGTACAAGTTCGCTCTGCTGAATTAGTCTATAATCAGGTCACTGAGGGAGATTTGGCATAACTCTTCATTGGAGAATCCAATTGGGTTCAGACTGGTGACATTGGAAAGAGGACATAGAGGGCTACCACAGATCGCAATTTCAGAACTGGATGATCCAAAATTACAGAGATACATCAAAGGCAATATCGAGCTCCTACAAAGTGAAAAAAGGTGTGTATATTTTTTTAAATGTTTGCTTAAGCTTGGTTTGGAAAATTATTTTGAAGGAATTCAAAGGGCATAGTGAAGCATTATTATCAGTAATTGATGCCCCAAAGAAAGAAAATGGAAACACCTAGTAGGCGACCTGAAAGCTCTAGCATGACTCCTGAAGAAGAGGAAGAAATGCAACATGATATATCAAAATTACGAGACCAAGTGCAACAAGTGTCACTTGCACAAAAAGGAACGGAATCTAAGATGGATTGTTTAAAGAAAGGTGTAGAAGCTAAGATGAATGACGTGGAAGATAAGATGGATGATTTGAAGATAGATTTGAAGACAGACATGGAAGAATTGAAGATAAATATGAATAAGTTGCTGCAAGAAAGGGTCACTAAGGGTGAAAGGGTAGTAAAGGAAACTCATGATGAGAACAAAAGAAATGTTAATCATGATTCCATAGACTCTAATGTTAGATCAAAGACCCACCATATTCCAAAAATCGATATGAGGAAGTTTGATGGCAAGGATCCCACAACATGGATATTACAGATGGAGCTTTTTTGATCTCAATAATGTGCAAAACACACAAAAGGTACGTATGGAAAATTTATATTTGGAACCAAATCAGTTTGTATGGTATCAATGGCTTTGTTCTCATAAACAATTTATCTCTTGGGAAATTTTTATGGAAGAATTCATAGCACATTATGAAGATACAAAAAGCAACACTTTTTTTAGCCAATTGATAAGTCTCAAACAAAAGGGTTCAATAGTGGAGCACATTGAGGAGTTCCAAAAATTGAACATAACGTTCCAGAGGAGCATAGGATTGATGTGTTCATAGGGTCTTTAAAGGATAATATCCAACATGATGTTCACCTTTGGGAACCTGATTCATT
>APFE030490142.1:245959-269182 GCA_000404065.3 Pinus taeda
AGATATGACAAGAAGAATGGTGGACTATAATTCACGTGAATCTCCTTATTGATCAAATGAGTAGAAAGGAAATTAGTACTCTCTTGATATATCAAATACTCTGAGAAGTATGAAGGCATAAATCATAAGTTGTAAGGTAGATGATGAAAATATCATTCAATCACAGGAAAGACTTACTAGAGCGTAGTAAAAGAAAGCAAAGGTCAATGTAGGGATCATTTAGAGCTTATTAGATTGGCAAAGATAGAGACACAACCAAGAAGCAGTTATATATAGGAGGAAAGGACAAATGGGGCATATGGTAGCAGGTCCCATGGAGGGCACAAGTCGGATAGGGATGGCACAGTTAGAGGTGGTTAATGAATGGATCACTTGACATAAGAGGTAGTGGTTATGGGATCTATTCTAGTTCTGGTTCAGAGAGACATCATGGGCATCACCGCTGTCATCCTTATATGAGGAGTGAGAAGAATTACTTTCCAGATGAGTTCAAGAAAGACAAGCCTCCTATATTTGATCGAGAGTTTAAGAAACTAGAAGATGCAGAAACATGGCTACTTGGGATGAAGAATTTTTTCCAACTGCACGATTATTTGGAGAATATGAAATCTATGATAACTATTTTTAGTCTTAAAGGAAAAGCATATATTTGGTGGGAAGATGTGAAGCATGTCAGAGGCATCAAGGTAGAGGAGCTTAGCTGGCACGAGTTTAAAAGAATCTTCAGGAAGAAGTACATGTCTAAGAGATATTATGATGAAAATTCCAAGGAGTTCTATGAGCTAAACATGGGTTCCATGATAGATGAAGAGTATACGACCAAGTTTTTGGATTTGTTGAGGTATGTACCATATCTTAAGGATGAGAAGACAAAGGTCCAAATGTTCATTAGTGGAATTTCATTAGCATTTAAAGATCATATTGAGTATGATGAGACTTGGTCATTGGAAGAAGTCATTGGGAAGTTGAAGCAGTGTTATGAGAAGTCTAAGAATAATTATGAGCCTAAGCATTACTGGAAATGGAATGATAAGACTAAATGAAAGTGGGATAAGAAGTGAGGAAGACCTCAAGACATAGGTAACAAGGAGAATGCAACATTCTACAATAAGTTAAATGCATTTGAAAGAGGACATGGGTCTTAGCCTGAGGAGTGAAACAAAGGAGATGATTGGAATCCTTTGTAGTGTTGGACTTGTAGTGGAGAGCATTGCAGGTGATATTTCCCACAAAATTAGGGTGGTAGACCTCACATCTACAGTGCTCAAGAGGCACAGATAATTGGATATGTTGGATAGATCATTCCTCATATTTATGCAACACTTGATAATAGGTAGGCAGACCATCATAAATCCATTAATGAGATGTAAGGTCAGCTATGTGATTGAGTTGTTTCCATTTTTATTGATCTTTGATCTAATTATAGTTATTTTAGTCGTGGCCTGGTGGATAAGTCTGGCTTGAATAAATAAGTGCATGAAAAATATTGGTTGGTGCAATTGACTTTAGGGACCAAGAAGAGAGTTCCTCATTGGGTGAGATATTGTGCATTTGAAATGTGGTATGCCTACATCAAGAAATCTGGATTGGTTTTAGCTTCGTAGGACTAAAGTGGACTACTATGATAATTCTATTGAGTGCTTGGATGATGATGGAGAGAGGAGAATATTATAGGGAGAGAAGAAGCCAACATCAGTGAGAATGATCACAACTATGCAGGGAAAACATAGTAGTAGGAAAGGATGTGTATTGTTTACATTTGATATTTCTAGTGATAAAGGAAAGGATGTTGAGGATGTTGAGGATGTTGAATTTCTGAAGAGGTATCCAACTTTCCAGCAGTTTCAAGATGTATTTTTAACAGAGATTTTAGAATTACCTCCTCATAGGGAAGTTGAATTTTCTATTGAGTTGATGCCATGAGTAACACCAGTGTCAAAGGAACCATACAAGATGAGCACTTCAGAGTTGGTGGAATTGAAGTTGTAGCTTAATGAAATGCTTGATAAGAGATACATAAGGCCAAGTGTGTCACCTTGGGTTGCATCAATATTGTTTGTAAAGAAGAAGGATGGTACTCTTAGATTATGCATTGATTACAGGTAGACGAACAAGCTGACTATCAAGAACATGTATCCATTGCCTTAGATTGATGATTTGTTTGATCAATTGAAGGGAGAAACAATGTTCTAAAATATTAATTTGAGATCAGGGTATCATTAGGTACGCATCAAAGAAGAAGATATTTACAAGACCACTTTCTATAACAAGTATGGGAATTATGAGATCATAGTGGTTCCTTTTGGTCTTACTAATGCTCCAACTAATTTCATGTGTTTGATGAAGATGTTTTGCATCCTTATATGGACAAGTTTGTGATAGTGTTTATTGATGATATATTGATATATTATAAGAATGAGGAAGAACTTGTAGAGCACTTTGTAGCAGTATTAATATTGCTGAGGGAGCATCCATTGTATTCCAAGCCTAGAAAATGCAGTTTCTCTTATATTAAATTTCATTACTTAGGACATGCAATTTCCAAGGAAGGTATAACAGTGGACCCAAAAGATGATCATGGTTATTATGGCTCTTTGTTTAGGAGACATGAATAAATAGGTTATAATGGCTCTCCTTTTAGAATTTTTTCAAATGAATCTCGCTTCAAAAGTTTGCAATGTCCTTGAATGTATTTTGAAGTGGATTCTTGAAATCCAATGTTAGAATAGGGTTTGATAAGACCTCAATAAGATCATAACATAAGTTACATGCATGTAAACATAGAGAAATCTCCAAGACTTCAATAAAGAAATTTATTTAAGAGCGTAACATAAGAGAAATTTCCAATGCCTACAGAAGAGTGATGCGACCTCCAAGACGTACATAAGACTCCAATACTTCAATATGACCTAATTTTTGGAACTAATTTGAATTCCCTGTTGTAACCGTCATTCCTCTTCAGAATTTTCTTCATATGGTAGGGGGTTCATTCTTTTGTGCAGAGAAAGATAAATAGGAAAATGGAAAAGGAGATTAAAAAATGATTGTATAGGTAATAGGCACCTGGATGCACTTCGGGCATGTGCCAATGAGGGCTTAAACGTCAAATTTAGTGGTCAAATAATTAAATGTAAAAGAAAGGAAGAGTCATCTCTGTATTCATGAATATAAAGAGTTAATCACCAAGCAACTACATGGAAGATCACTGTCCATCGTCATGTGGTTGGCCCCCAGAAGCATTGTAGCGTAACTAGCGTGATAGATACACCAGCGCTAACCCCTAGAATGTCAAGCTCAAAGTGGTGGGCATGGCTAACCTATAGTCTAGATTAACTACGAGGAGTCTAGGCACACTCTCGATCCCTAATTGTTATCCACACCATAGAGCGAGGACTATGCCTATGATTCTATACACTAGCACACCATCGGCGTCGGCATGCGAGCACACTTTTCACAGGGTTAATTACTTCTCTCTCTCTCTCTCTCACTACCCTACCCAACCTCATGGTTCCACCTATTACTCCCCTCACGTGTTCTCCCATGTCAAGCCTCAAACGTCACATGATTGCACGCTCCACCTATAAAACCATGCCCCACCATCCGTTTGAATTTAAATTTGTTTCTACAATCGAGTTCTCTTGCCACTCTGCCTATCTACCATGTCATTCGACTATCAACCAACACAAAACCATCCTTACATTTTTGTGTTCAATTATTCTTGGTCATCAGGTAACCCACATTTCTTGGATTTTTGTCTTTCTCCTTCTACTTAAAATGAATAAATCTGTGCCCAAAGCTGCCAAATATTGTGTGGCAAAACCCTCTACATATATTGATCCCCTCATGGATAAGGTTGCTAAGATTCATGACCTTCCCTACTCATACCACCTTTCAAAACCCCGTTTCAACATGTATGAATGATATAACTAGGGGAAGGACCCCTTTAGGGTCATAGAGTCAGGGTTACACTATCAAATATTCCCCTCACTCTACCACTTTCTAGAATTTGTTTCCTGGCTTGCTGCATCATATGTAGAGGAGAAGAATTGTTTTCTATCCTCTTTTGAGGTGAAAATTCTGGAAAAAACCCCAAAATTAATTCAAAATGATTTCATTTACCCAAAATCCCTCAATCCTTATAAATTCACAGGAACCACCCTGTTTTATATATATAACGCCCTCTTAGCTGGAAAACAACAAGCTTCCCTTTAGATGATTTTGGCCACTAATCTTCGAGCCCTACCTATTGCAGATTTGTTTCCTGTATCCATGTTTTTTGAAGCTTTGCAACTCATCTTGACTATTATTTCCCTAATTTTCAGGGAAGACGAAATTGCCAAAATTACTAAAGCTTTTATATCGTTTTTATGTGAAATGATGCAACCATGCCTCATTCTTGACATACCTTCTTTTCTTGCTAAATCTATAAAATTCATGTTGCATCATTTTCCTATTACTGCTTATTTCATATACTACTATATTATGTTCTACCTTTTCATGTACACCCATGTGGGGGAATTCAAATATTTGGGCCTTAGTATTATATATTTCCATAAATAGAGACAATTTTTGTTTGATTGGGACAACACCATCAAGAAAAAACTAGACAATGAAGGTTATTCCCAAATCATTTCCACTTACATTTCCACTACTTATAAAATCATAAATACCCTTTCCCCTCCTAGGATTCTAACCCAACAAAAAAAATCCTCCAACTCAACAAGGATACCATGGTGGGAGACTGGTTCTTGTTTATGGAATATACTAAAATTAAGATCTATGGGTTAGAGTTTCCCCCTTACCGTTTTCTTGTTTTCATGCCTATGCAATTTTTTTCCCTATAATTCATTAGATAAAGCTTGCACATTGATCAAAACCACTTCTTTCCAAGAAGGGCTAGATATTAAAATTGGGTAAACCGATAGCCCCCTTCATTCTTAACATCAGACAAGCCTCTCAACAAGTTGAAGACATGGTGAAAGAGCTAAATTTTAAAATGGGAGAAGTATGGCACTATGATCCCCATGGTGTCATATCAAAGAGGAGGAAGGATATTAATGCTTCATCTTATGAACATGATTCTAGGCATGAACTTGAATGAAGGCTAATTTAGATTATTGGCCAATTAATACAAAGATGGAGATTGAAACACCAAATTCAAAAGATAAGCCTTAGAAGAGAAGCATGGATGATGGTGGAGACATGGAAATCGAAGAAGCACCCTCCAGCAAGAAGGCCAAGATCCAAGAACTGGCTAAAGGAGAAACTAAGACCAGGTTGATTGAGAAAAACTTGAACCAACCTCACTTCCAATTAAACCTAGAAAACCTTCCTCAAGCTATCACCTCCACTTCTACAAAGGTTGTTATTTTGGGTTGTTTGGGAATCTCATCAACAATAGGCCCTAGTTGGGAAGCATGGAATTTGACAAAGGAAAACAACAAAAGAATCAGGGATGAAATGCAATAGTAGTTGGCATCACATTCGGTCCCTTATTAGAGTAAGGGCCTAGCCGATATGGACCTAGAAAGAAACCAGATGAAACTCTCGGTGTACCACCCCTCAGCATAGTCCCTCTCAGAAGGACCACAATTTAGAAATGTGAATGTGTCATTGGACATCGCTAGTGTCCCTTTGCCGAAAAAAATAATTTTTCATAGAGAGGTTGGAGAAATTCTCTATGGTGAGCTGAGAAGAAATTTTTTGATAATCAACAAAGCTGAGAAGTTGTTGGAAAAAATTGCAACAAGGCTGAAGAAAGAAAGGGCCAACTCTAGATCTCACGAACTATAGAATGAAAGCTTTAAAGATATTATTGTTAAATTGGTGGTGAACCTAAAGGATAAGAATGTCGTGGAGGCCCTTATTAAAAGTTCTCAGGATGAGATTCAGAACCTAAGGCACAAGTTAAAAATGTTTGCGAGTGAGCATGTGCGATCCAAGGAGTTGACCCAAGTGGAGGGCAAAAAGGAAATCCTTGTCAAGGAACTAATATATAGAACAATGAGGTGGTATCCCTCAAGTTAAGAGGCATAAATAACAAGATGGACATTAGGTGTATGTTAGTAGTGAGAGTGTAGAGAAAGGTTGGAGTGTTAGAGTGTCCACTTATAGACAAAAAGAGTGTTATAAAGATCCACTTATAGACAGTAGAGAGCATGATCTCCTGAGGTGTAATTTGTAATCTATGTACTTTGACAATTGATACATGAGCATATCATTGCCCCATGATTGTGTGATGGTTTTGTATGAAGGAATTTTAGCAGCATTAAGTGAGACCAATAAGTTGTAGGTTGCCACCCAGAGTTGGTGAGATTTTGGACATCACGCCTCTAGTTGCATCAGTCTTGCACATCCCATTTGTGTGAGGATGTTATGCCATGGAACAAGTTAGATAAATCTTATTATACTAAACATTAGTTTAGTAGTTTATAAATAGCTTTTGATAAGGCCATCTCCATTTCTTCAAAATAGGTCCTACAAAACTTGGCAATAGGTAGAGTTTCCAAAACAAGAGCAATGTGGAAAACTAATCCCCCGATATCATAAGAAACTAGGAAATGACAAATTTAAAAACTATACAATTATATAAATGTGTGTGTGTGTATACAGTGTACTTTAAAATAACAATTTATTAAAAAAATAAATTAATAAACATATTTAATATATATATATATATTTATATAATTGATAAAAAACAAAATTAATAAACATACTGAATAGATTAATAATAATAATAATAATAATGAGGAACAAGTTAATAAAGAATCTCATTAATATATTATGCATATAGCATGTCATAATGTTGTGCCCAAAATTAGACTTATTGATTAGGCTATATATGCCAAATATAAAATAAATTATGCAAAATTTACTTATCTATAAGAAATTGATGAAAATCAAATTAGGGTTATAACCATTAGGAGTTTGCTACAATTTATGTTCAAATCCCGTCAAAAATATCTCAAACTTCCTAGGCCAAATTTCCCACCTCAATATCAACATTTGGGCATTGTCAGGTGTTAATTTCTGCCAAATTATGCAGCTTGTCGTTGTATGCAGGGTATGTAGGTTGTAGTTATTGTACTGTTCAGAAATGAAAGAAAGATACTAAGAGTGCAAGAAATTACCAAATTGTAGCTTTTTTCTCTTTTGTCATTGGTATTCTCTTTTTTCATCAGCAATGTGTGTTTTTTTTAAAAAATTTGTAGGAACTCTATAGATTGCACACAAATGTAATTAGGGGTTAGTGTATTGAAGATTCCCCTTAAGGCCAGAAAGGACCAAGAAATGGCATTGAAGCTTTTAGAAATTAGAGACAACCAATAAATCACTCTAAAACATCTATAGGCATTTCTGACCCTTTCTGGAGTGCTTCTAAATTCTGAAACATTTTTAGTACCAAAAAATTGTTGGTGCAAGGGAGAGCAGGGACGTGAGAGCTTCCTAGAACTCAAGGCCTCCATTATTCAAATTTAAATAAAACAATTATTCATTGAGGATCATATGGAAAATTACAATAAAAGTAGGTAGGTCAACCACCTGAAGTTGTTGAGGCTGATTAAGAGTTGCCTAGGTTAACCACATACTTGTGTCTGTGTCTGACAATTCTTGCCAGTTATGAAATCATTTCTTCACCCAACCACTTTATTGCAATTGTATGATTAAACCCAAGTTACCCCCTTTTGTTGAGAAAGTAAAAAGTGATTCTACAAACAAGTACCATGATACCTTCATTGTTTGGTGGTGTAATGTCAACTTCTATATGAGATACCTTCATTGTTTGGTGGTGTAATGTTAACTTCTATACGAGACCAAAGTGATGCAATATTTTTTTTTTCAAGTGTAATGATGTATTTTTCACCAAATAAACACTAATGGGAATGTTAGAATATTTCAATGTTTTAATTGTGGGCTTAAATGACTACCTCTTGGGTTGAGTGTAGGTGGTTTGGCATGCACAGTAATTGAGTGAACGTTGGGTTTAGTGCGTGGTTCTTACAAATATTAGGTGTTTCCTCCCTCATTTGTACATGGTCGTACCTATTGATTGAACAATTTCTTGTAAATTTTTTAATAATTTCTACACAACACAAGGACTTTATTAAAGAGGAAATGAACTTAATGGGTATAAGGAGGTGGGGTGGCCTCTTTGTATCTTCACCCCATTATTTTCATGTTTCAATAGAGCCAAAATAGGCCCCCCAAGTGTGACAGCCTACAAGGTTGTTGCATTTAGTGGCAGTCTTTACATAGATCTTCTTTGGTGTAGTTCATAGGTATTGTGTCTTATGTTGGCCTCCCACAATAATGACACTACTACTAGTCATCAACAAAGTCTAAGATAAAATGAAAATGTACAAAGTCTAAGATAAAATGACAATGTACATGGGTGTTAAAATTTCATTCATGATATTCATTTATTTATTTGACGATGCCTTTATATGTAAAATAATCAGATAGAGTGAATTGGCCAACTATCACCTGTCATGCGCAAAGCACATACAAAATCAAGATATTCTTTTCAGTTATAGGTAGTATAGTCTTCACTATCACAAACACCAATGTGAATGTTCATACAATTGAGCAATCAAAACCTTCATTTTGATACCATGGTTAAAGGACAATGCAGATATAAGGTAGATAATTAGTACCCAAGAGATGGTTTTAACTTCTTGAACGATGCACAAATGAGGGAAGAGTCTCCCCTATATATACAACTCAATACAAGAATCTGGTCACTAATTTTATGGCATGCCCAAACTATGGGCATGATATCACCAAGACTTTCTCGACAAGGTAGTTGTTTAGGCCACAAAGAAATGCTAAAATATTATAGTATTGATTGTAGTCATCATAACAAAATTGTTGGGAAACCAACTGACATGCTTGCCATATCTACTTGAGAATAAATGAATTGGATATCTTAAAATCTTTGAGCTCACAATGCAATGTTCATATTCTTCTGGGATATCTTCTACAAGTGTGATACCATATGCAATTCTATACAAGTATCTCTCAGGGCACATTTATGCCCATGGCCCCGATAACCCATTTTTCCACTGACATTATTCCTTGAATACAAATAATGACAGTCAAATCCTTCCATCCTTTTTAGACAACAATTAGAAGTTCAAGAAAACTAACTATAGACCCCTTTTACTTCCTTTCTTCTTCTCCCAGAGAAGGGGTCAAAGAAGCATCTTCCATTGTTGTTATCCTAAACTAGGAATTTGACAGGAAGAGTAAAAATATGACTTGGAGCCAACTTTCTAAACATGATAGTGATTCGGCTTTAAAAGGGAACATCTTTGGATGCCCAACGTTGAAGCTTTCTTTCCAATAGGGATTTCCATATGCCACATTTGGATGAGTTTCCATTTGATGTTAAGATACACTTGAAAGCCTTTTTTCTCTCTAATGAATGCCCATCTTTTCCTTCCTCACAATATCTCTATCAACTTTTGCACAAATGTCAAGTCATCAAATAGCTCTACACCTTCAACATAATCATAAGGTAGGTTTCCTTTAACAAAGTTAAAAGGTAGGTTGGGAGTGATAACTGAGGCATCAACAAAATGGACACTTAGTCATTGCTCATAACTGAGAAGTGAGTTCCTCAAAGTACTTCTTGAGCTCAACAACTACAAGAATATATCCTAGAGCATTGATTGCAACAAAATATAAACAAGAGGCCAAAGGAAGCCCTATCCACTGGACTGGTGAAGCAAAGCCACTGCTGATAGATTTCCATTAACACAAATTAGTAGAGGCATTTGAAGAACATGTTCTGTCTGCTTTAGCCATTATGTCATATCCAGAATGGAATCCAACTAAAATTTGTTTTATGCCTTGTCAAAACAAGATCTTTTACATATTCTTCCTTTTCCCAATGAAGACTCTCCCAGGAGGTAACAAGATTATCAAGGATGAAATGGCCATCAACAAAACTTGTTTGCTTAGAGGTCAAACAATTTAGGTATCTATATGATTGATGCAAGTAGCCACATTAAGCAAATTGATAAAGACTGCTGACTACTCACAGTTTCTTTTCATGTCCCTTTAGAGATCAACTTAATAATATTTTCATTTATTTTCTCCCTATATGGATTATCTTTAGAGTCACTTTGCACATTCATAAAAGTACTAGCCAAAGAGCCAAATAAAATTCACACGGCACAACCAATCCAAGCTTGGTGATTTTCCCTTTGCCAAGTGTTGTAAAACTTGAATCTTCTTAATGTTTTCTGTAGGTTTGGACAAAGAAGATTGCCGAGACACATGAATTTTGGTAGGGAGTTAGAAGAATTTGTCTACTAAGTTGTTTAGATACAAGTCGACTAGTGCCATGGCTAGTGGAAGAAAAAGCCTTCAAAAATTTGAATAAATTTTCTTTATTTTGTCAAGATCATCAACCATTTGTCATCTAGGCCTTTCAAAATGGGAATTTGTCAGAAGCCCATTTATGCATTAAGTAGGAAGTTCATTTTGTGTTGCCTGTAGTTGTAATGGTTCTAGTATTTTTAAAATTCACAAAACCAAAAATTGAATGCCAAAGAGAATTAAATAAAGGCAACTGAACATTGTGGGCTAGTGTTGACAATTATATTAGAGATCATTCATTGACATACATTAGTATCTTATGTTAAAATTGAATTTAAACACATTAAATTGGATATGGTGGGCCATTTTGAACCATGTGTTTTACCATTGTAGGGTCCTAGTGAGAAGACTCAACTCTCTATACTCTTGACTAATTTGGTTTTTATTTTTGCTGCACATTTCTTTCAGCAGGCCCATCTACTTTATTATAACCAAACATGTGTATCTATTAACATACACAAGCATTGGGTCAAACCTGTTTTAAACTTTCGTTCAATTTTGTAATAAATGGAAATTGTTGTTATTTTAGCATATATTCAAACTTAGAATAAAAATTCTCTTTTTTGTTTTGTTTCCTCAAGATCAGGTGCAGGTTCCATTTTGCCTCTTATCTTTTCCTCAAATGTTTTGGATACCGTGTTTCCATTCCAAGTTCCTATTGAGGAACATTATCTTAGATAATTTTCTGTGGTGCCATAGGAAAATGAGTCAATGTAGACCAACCATTATGCCACATAAACCAAGCAAGGTATTGTATTACACCTATCCTCCACCATGCAACACGTCTTCAATGCATCGTGAGTGGTTCAACCAGTTTAGGGCATGTTAAGTCCCTTCAAGAACAAATTCAACGACTGTTGTTTTGTCGACTGCCTTATTCTATTTGGGCTGTTTGCTTGCTCGTTTCTCCCATCGAGTACTTGCACGGGCTGATGGTGTTCCACTTGCAGCCATGCCCATCCTTGGCCCTGTAGACAATGGGTTATGATGTCTTTCTGCTGCTGCTTCAAGAGGCTGTGAGGATGTTCTCTACGATTTAGTTTCAATATTGAGCCCATTTCTATTCCCTGTATGGTGTATTTTCCTGGTTATTCGTCTACAGAGGTCCCTGTGGTGTATTTAGCTTGGCCTAGTGCAAGTTATGGTGGTTTCATGATCCAAAGGTTTTTATCAGGTAAATTGGTAAATTTATGAGCTAAACAATCGATTTTTTCTCATTTTATGTAGGTTTTTGGAAGTTTATCATAGTCTAACCCCATGGAAGGCCTGTCGTGCAAGTCACTGTTATTTTTGCAGTTGGAGTTGGAGCCAGGGTTCCTGTGGCACACTAGAATGGAGGAAGCCATCAAAGAAGGTAGGACACTGTCCTACCAACTGAATACTTATGTTTTTTAACACATTAAACTTTTTGGATTATTGTGCCTTTCTGCTTACATGCCTATGTTTTTGAACACTTTCAGCTTGTCTAAATTATGGGTTTTGTCTAAATTGTGAGTTTTTGGTGGGTTTTGTGTAAATTGTGGGTTTTTGGTGGGTTTTATGTAAATTGTGGGTTTTTGGTGGGTTTTATGTAAATTGTGGGCTTACCATGCATTAGTGTGTTTCACCCTATCTCTTATTGTGCATTACTACATGTCATTATTGTGCATTATTGTTGTGTGCCATTGTGAATTATTTGTGATTTCAACTACTCTATTTTGTGCATTACTTTGTGCCATTTGTGAATTATTACCCTGAAACAAATGCTAGAAGTAGAAGGGGGTTTCCAAGGACAAGGGGTTTTGAAGGTAGTGGAAAATATCTAAATGATCCCTATAGGTCTCAAGGGCTTGATTAAATGCCTTTCTGTGCATTACTATGTGCCATTGTGATTCTATTGTTTTCTCATTATACCTATTTTTCATTAATAACACTAGGGATCTTCATTATTAATTACGAACAACTCACGTACTAAGATGCAATGCTTATGTTATATACAATTAATGTTGGTGTTTGCAAGATGATGACAGTATTGTTTGAGAACAATGGCTCCTTAGAAGGGATTGTCATCGAACAATAACTCTAAGTGTAGGGATTGTTTTGAAATGATAGAGGGTGTTGTTTTGAAAGGTTTGGGTTTATGCACTTATCAATCCATCATTCATTTACACTGAGACCCATCTTTTGGCCGCACCCATTCCATAGCTTGAGATTATTGTAAGCTAGAAATATATCCTATTTGTTGTTCTCCATATCTCTTGGCAGCATCCAAAAGCATCAATTCCTCCATTTTTACCGAAATGTAATTTAATGAATAGAGAAATTCCCACCATTACCAGGGGATTTTCATGAAATTACCCTCAACAAATCTGATAGGTGCTCATGTCAAACTAATTTGCACACTGAGTGTCCAAGATAAAGCCAGTTTTTTAGTTTATCGAAGATATTTTTATTTCATATTTGAGTTGTAATGGCAAAGAGGTTTGGAATTTTGTGAATTATTTGTGGGTTCAACTACTCTATTGTGTGCATTACTCTATTTCATTTGTGAATTATTACCCTGGAGCAAATGTTAGAAGCACAAGGGGGTTATGTTGAAGAAACTGTTGTTGGTTTGAATAAATTGTCTCCTGATTCAAAGTTTTTATTGTCAGTGTCTTAATTACATCTGGTTATAATACTTTCTAATTGAGCTTAAATTTAGAAATAATGTTATTTTTATAACTATGTATATATAAATTTTGTACAAGTATCTAGATGATTCTCCGTGATTTTTTTATGAATTACTATGTGTCATTACTGGGCATTCCTATTGTGTGCCATTGAGAATTATTTGTGGGTTCAAATACTCTATTGTGTGAATTACTCTGTGCCATTTGTGAATTATTACCCTGAAGCAAATGCTAGAGGCACAAGGGGGTTATGTTGAAGAAACTGTCGTTGGTTTGAAGAAACTGTTTGCCGATTCAAAGTTTTTATTGCCAGTGTGTTAATTACTTCTGGTTACAGTACTTTTTAATTGAGTTTAAATTTAGAAATAGTGTTTGTGTTATAAAGATGTCTCTATAAATTATGTACTACTTTCTAGATGATTCTCCATGAATTTCTTTATGCTTTTCTATCAGTCTTTTGATCTATGTAATTTATTCTCAACAATTCAAGTAGGAGGAATTCATGTTGGTGAGTCTTGCCTCTATTGTATGTTACTGTGTCTCTGTTATATGTTATTTTGTGCATTATTTTGTTCCATTGTGAATTATTTGTGGGTTCAACTATTATATTGTGTGCATTACTTTGTTCCATTGTGAATTAGCTTCAGGGATTGTAGTTGTATGGAACTATGTACCCAGGACTAGAAACGAGCAAGTAGCAGGCCTAAATAGAATAAGGCATCTGACGAAATATTAATCGTTCAATGTCTTCTAGAGGGGACTTAACATGCCCTAAACTGGTTGAATGGGTCACGATGCATGGAGGACATGTGTCGCATGGTGGAGGACAAGTGTCATACAATACCTTCCCTGGTTTATGTGGCATAATGGCTAGTATACGTGGACTCGTTCCCCTAATGGAATCCCTCCCCTAATGTTGTTAGCAGTATAAATTGTTAGTAGTTGTCAACAATATAATGCATTTAAATTGTTAGCAATAAAATGTTGTTAGCTTGTTTGTTTGTTAGCGATTCATTGCTTTAGATTCATTTATGTTGTTAGCTTGTTTGTTTGTTAGTCATTGCTTTAGAATCATTTATGTTGTTAGCTCGTTTGTTTGTTAGTGATTCATTGCTTTAGATTCATTTATGTTGTTAGCTTGTTTGTTTGTAAGTGATTCATTGTTTTAGATTCATTACTTTAGGGTTAGTGATTTTCTCTAAATAAAAGAGTATATTTTTTATGATTGAAAAAAACATAAAAACCTGACATCAAAATAAAATTATTTTTAGATTAGAATTAAAATTAAAATTCAATGGAGTTCATATTCTTGAATTCAGTTTATTTAACTTTGATCAAATTATCCAAACATAGTTCAATTATCTGTAGATCATATTATCACAACAAAGTTAAAATTCGAGATTTTTTTTCGTCTACCTTTGTTCCTTGATCATCACAATGACCATTAACAAACATTCTCAAATCAAGTAAAATTTGATGTAACCGTGTAGAAGAAAATGGTCTTTTTTATCATTTGCATTCCTTAATCTGATTAACTAGATAATCTTTAACTGTGTAGAAGTGTATATTCTACTATTAAAGCAATAAAAATAATGCATCCTTACAAAATTTACATTGCAATGTGGTTACAAAAATTATGTCATGCCACCCCTATGTTTGATGACTTCCATTTCCTGCATTGCCAAAATTGTTGAGTTGCCTGCTTGACCTGATTATGGTGGACTACCCAAGATTGGTTGATTAGGATGTGCATGAATGTTTCCATACGCTTGACTCCAATTTCCTCCTTGTAGCCATGGAAGGACTGATTAGCCCAAGCGTCCACTTGTGTTACTAACCCCAACACTTAATGTAGGTGTTGTATAAACACAGTTAGGATTTAAACCTGCACTGGTAGGGGTATAAGAGGTGGGAATAACCCCTAGCTAATAATGGGGGACTTGGATGTTAATTAGGACTTGGTATGATGGTGTGTGCTCTACAATATGGTCTAATGTGTTGGATAACATTCTATTTGCCTCAAATTGGCTTGGACCATAATCTTTTGTGCTTGTCACCCCTACTCCCTTTTCCAACAACTGTTCAACCGTTATTGCCTCCCTCTCTTTCCTTGCCAATTGTTTATGATGTTCCTTATCTTCCCTTGCTTTTTTTCTTTCCAACCTTTCCTTTGCTTGAGCTTTTGCTACCGTAGTCCTTGCAACTCTCTTTTCCTTGGCCAAATCCTTTTTTCTCTTTTAGATTCTTGAACTTCATTTTTTTCATGTTCAAACTCAAACATTAAATTCATATAATCTTCAGATGTGAGCAACTATGAACTCCTCCCCAAACGAAGACAATCTGATGTTCAGTGCCTTAATGAGGACTTCACTCTCTCTACTGGTAACTTTAGGAATGCACCAAGGTTTCTCTGTTTTGATTTCCCATGCTCCTCAAGACCTAACATTCGACTTTCAACCTCACAGGCAACTGGCTGGTCCCAATTGTTGTGTTCTTCAGGTACTTCATGCTAAATAGGCTCCTCTTCCATTGACCCATTGTCCATAAAATAATGAACAATTTCGGCCTTCAACTTTGATGGCTATGAAGGCATGTCCATAATTTCTATATCGGTGGTAGACACGTTTTGTGTGTTGATATTCATCATGGCCTCTTCCAACCATGATGATGGGCTTACTTGGGTTGGCATGCTCAATTTCTCATTGTTTAATATTGTTGCGTTATCATTTGAAATTAAGTTTGAATTTTCATTAAGTTGATCAACAACTTCATATGGAATATTGCATGAAGAATTGGTCGATGGTTCAATGGGTGTGACAACCTCCTTGATATTAACAGTTGGTTCATGATTAAACTGTGTTTCAGTCATATGTTCATCATCATTACCATAAAACTTTCCTTCAGAAAGGGACATTATACCTTCAGCAACAACAACATTTTCTTGACCATCAACATGGTCTTGTAAGTTCTCTGCTTCTTGACCTTCCACAAAAAATGCTTGGCTACAACCAGTATCATGCATAAGAGCATCAACATTAAGGGGCCATATACTAGTCCTCCTAAATCCAGTCTTGATATCAGAAGTCGTGAGAGCCCTTTTAAATGCTTTACTTGCAATCTTAGCTAGCTCAAACCTCTTTACTTCCACCCCTGGATTCTTTGCTATCCACGAAGCTCGCTTGAACCTAAGATAGTTCTTGAAAGGCCAAACATACTGAAATGAAGGGGTTACAGTCTATGAGTGGTATGATCTGGCAATGTTAATGAGTCAATGCCAAAATTGTTGGCCTCCTCAATTTTCTGCACAACCATGTGGCTTCCATGGCCATCTAAAATCAATAGGTGTATGTTTTCATGTGAGAAACCACCTAGTACAGATGCAACAAAGTGACAAAACCAATTCAGAAATAGTTCCTTTGTCATCCATGCACGGGGATGTGCAACCATGCATGCACCTGGTTCAAAGTTTTGTATATAGTTTTTTAGTTCTGTTTTACCTTTGAATAGATAAAATCATGGCATTGAAGAACCAACTGCATTGACACAACAAATAATAGTGACCAACTCCTTGCTCTTAGGAAAAATCATAAGCACATTTCTGCTCCCTCTCTTGGGAATTACCCGCATACCACAATTCCTTCTTCCCCATAAGCCTGTTTCATCATAGTTCCATATATGGTATGGGGCATATGAGTGGTGCTCATATGCAGTAGAAAGAGTGTTATAGAACTTGGACACAATTACAAGGTGTAGATTTAAAGCCATGTCTTTGTCAAGGCCCTGAGTTGTACGTAACAGAAGGTCTGGATGCCTTTTTTGAACCCACTCCACCATGATTTACTAGGAAACCCATCTTTGAAGGGGTTTTGCCTCCCTTGATAGATTTGAGCTAATGTGCATTTAAGTTGTATAAGCTCTGACCCATGTCCCAATTGGGCATCTTCTTACACCATCAACCACCTCGTCCTCCTACTCTTCAGTCATAACTATAACATGCCCTCTACGCTTTGTATTAGTCAAACCATTTATCCAATAATGTATGTTAGAGGTAGCAATACCATGTTTTTTTGTAGAGGCATGGATTGAATGTCCCTTAAACTTGATGTCATCAATTGCAGCTAACATGTCTTGCATTGTCGAGCCTCTGATGGCACTGATTTTCTTTGTTGAACTTGCACCTTGCAATCTAATTGAAGGTGGCTCTGTAGTTGATGGTGGAATATAATGATCTGCAACCACGGTGTCGTTTTCAATGACATTGTTGGGTGCATTTGGAGCATTCACTTCACCCCCTTATCCTCATCTGATTCACTAGATCGCAGTTGGGCCCCCCTCACCCCTCGCCTCCTCCTATTCCTTGTACGATATGCAATAGAAACTTTTGGCATGGCTGCAACAACCTGCAAAATTACCACATAATTTTGATTTTAAAAAACTGTATTAGAAAACAAGATAATTCAATTGCCTTTGCAATCAATGAGCAATAACAATCAATGCTTTATCTATATATTGTAACTGAATACATCTCGGATCAGAAACTCATAATTGGAAGGGTTTTCAAACATAAAATTTCATACTACAACAAGCTTGGAATAATTAAATTCACAGAAAGAAACAAGAAATCTAGAAAGAAATAGCGAGGATTCACACATAAATTTCACTCATAAAATTTCTTTCTAGATTTCTCTTGCAGGGTTGTGGGCTTTATTTGATTGATTTGTCTAGGGTGTGAGGATCTTCTAAGGTATGTTGCATGTTATTGATGATTGGAGTGTATTTTTTCAATCACTTGTAAGCTTACTTCTCCTCAACAGTGACCCATTGTAGTTTGTCAAAAAATATCACGTCTAAACAATTGCTATTATAGTAGTCTGATGTTGAATTGCAAGTGTTGGATTTGAGGTTATGGTGGCATTGAACCCTTCTTTAATTTTAACTTCTTTATTGATTCTTAGTTGGTAAAAACATGAGTTATGAGAAAGAGCTATTCCTTTTTCTTTTTGTAACGACTTTGACATAACACAATTTCTTCAACAAAACGAGCTTTCTGTGTCCTCAAATCATTGTTCTTGGCATTCATCATATTCCTAGTTGGTAAAAATATGAGTTATCAGGAAGAGCTATTCCTTTTTATTTTTGTAACAAATTTGACATAATACAATTTCCTCAATAGAACTAGCTTTCTATGTCCTCAAATCATTGTTCTTGGCATTCATTTTATTCCTAGTTCATAAAAATATGAGTTATCAGGAAGAGCTATTCCTTTTTCCTTTTGTAATAGCTTTGACATAACATAATTTCTTCAACACACACAACTTTCTGTGTCCTCACATCATTGTTCTTGGCATTCATTCTATTCCTAGTTGGTAAAAATACGAGTTATCAGGAAGAGCTAATCCTTTTTCTTTTTGTAACAACTCTAACATAACATAATTTGTTCAACACAAATAGCTTTTCTGTCCTCAAATAATTGTTCTTGGCATTCATTCTATTCCTAGTTGGTAAAAATATGAGTTATGAGGAAGAGTTATTCCTTTTTTCTTTTTGTAATAGCTTTTACATAACACAATTTCTGCAATAGAACCAGCTTTTTGTGTCCTCAAATCATTGTTCTTGGCATTCATTTTATTCTTGGCGTTCATTTTATTCCTAGTTGGTAAAAATACGAGTTATCGGGAAGATTTATTCCTTTTTATTTTTGTAACAAATTTGACATAACACAATTTATTCAACACACATAGGTTTTTGTGTCCTCAAATAATTGTTCTTGGCATTCATTCTATTCCTAGTTGGTAAAAATATGAGTTATCAGGAAGAGCTATTCCTTTTTCTTTTTGTAACAGCTTTGACATAACATAATTTCTTCAACACAAATATATTTTTGTGTCCTCAAATCATTTTTCTTGGAATTCATTTTGTTCTTGGCATTCATTTTGTTCTTGGCATTCATTCTATTCCTAGTTGGTAAAAATATGAGTTATGAGGAAGAACTATTCCTTTTTCTTTTTGTAACAACTTTGACATAACATAATATCTTCAACACAACTAGATTTCTATGTCCCCAAATCATTGTTATTGGCATTCATTTTTTCTTGGAATTCATTTTATTCCTAGTTCATAAAAATGTGAGTTATGAGGAAGAGCTATTCCTTTTTCTTTTTGTAACAAATTTGACATAACACAATTTCTTCAACACAACTAGCTTTCTGTGCCTTCAAATCATTGTTCTTGGCATTCATTTTATTCGTAGTTGGTAAAAATATGAATTATCAGGAAGAGATATAAAGAGTAAGGGTTCTTAATTCTAGTCTCTTTATGTAGTTATTCCCTTTAAAATTCTAAAAGTCTAAGGGTTTAGTACTAGTTCTTTTTGTTCTTGCAAGTGAAAGCCTCATAAAACAAAGAAGGTACACTCAATTGAAAAAGAGAGAGAATGGGTGTTATGCACATTGAATATGCATCCCGTTCATTGACTTAAAGAAAAGACAAATTTGTTATGATTCCACCCATACAACAGTATGATCTAATGGTAAGAGATTATAAACCTCTGAGGAAAGGATACTAGAGAAAGAAATAAAACTTGAGGTTGTTACAAACACTGCACCTAAGTGAACCCTGCCAGACAGAGGAGTAAGAATAGCTAAAATGGTCCTAATTAAATCACATCACAATGAACCTCGATAAGAAGGAGAATGAAAAGACTAGTATAAGAACATAGGAAAATCAAAGAATTGGTTGAATAATCTGAAAAACTTTAAGAAGGCCATGAGGGTCATATATATTTCTCACATCCACCATGATATTATCAGAAACCATTCTGAGCTAAGTAGGGGACATGTTAAATGGATGGTAATCATTTAAGTACACTTCCTCCTCATCCACTTCTTCTTCCTCCCCCATCATGAGCAGACCAGTGGAATCAAGCTTCTTCCTCCCCCATCATGAGAAAACCAGTGGAATTAAGCGAAATAAAATCATCTTCTACCTCTACATTATCATCATGATTTAATATCATTTTAATGTATATGGGCCGGTCTATAGGATCTTAAGCAACTTGCTCAGATTATTCCTCATAACGAAATAAATGATTATATGTTGCATCTTAATTGGCTAATTCCTTGTAGTTTTTCTCCTACAATATTGTAGTTATATTGTCTTAATTTGATATTCTAATAATTAAAAGAGAATTTCTAAATCAATGGATTTGTTATTCATTTAGAAATTCTTCTCTAACTAAACAGTGAATTTGCCTCACATCAAAATTTGCTCTTTGAATTCATAAAGTTCCTAGGTCATTCCCCTTCAAGAGGTCACAAATATCCTCCAAGTTTCTTCATTTCCTTCAAAGAATAAACATTATCATGCACTTTGGGATGCATTACCTTCAGGATTATAAATTTATAAATTTATATGCATCATCTTCAATACTGTGAAAGGATATTCTTTGGTATTATAGCAGTATCATATTGAATTGCAGGGGTTAGATTTGAGGTTACAGTGGCATTGAAATTGGTTTCTAAATCAATGGGTCTATTATTCATATATAAATGTTTCTTTAATCAGATCTTGTGATCTGTTTAACAAGTGATATTGGCTATAATGACTTTAGTTTACCTATGTCTCTCAACAAAAATAGCATTATTCAACAAAAACAAGCATGTATGTCTCCATAACATTAAAAAAAATGATAACATTATTTAAAATAAATAAATAAAAATAAAAATGTGTATGTCTCCAACAAATGATGAATAGAATGAATGTAACAATTTTCACACACTTTGTTTGTATGTCTCTAGCAACTTATGAATAGAATGAATGTAACAATGTTTGAACACACTGACTGTATGTCTCCAACAACTGATGACTAGAATGAATGTTTGAAATGAAAATTAGTAAGAGTTGATGTTTTATAGTTTTTTGATATATAATTTAATTAGTAGGGAAGATTAGCATGGATTACCATCTCCCAAATTCAGATATATGGTCTGGATTGATTTGTGCATGATCAAATGGTTGATAACCTTTCATGGTTGATCCTTGTGCTTTCCTGTGTTTAATTCCTGAATTGAAAAGGTTGGTGTGTTTAATAATTGAATTGAAAGGGTTGGTATCATTTATTGCATCTTTTGAACTAATTCTTGAATTGAATGTTGTCATTTATTATCTTCAACAAGTTAAATGGTTAAACACACATGTACATATGGTTGACACACATTTCACCTATTCTTGTGTAGCTATTACTGAGCAATGTGATGTGTTTCTCTAGTGGGAATCAGTGGGCGATTGTTTGATGGGATAGGTGTACTCATGAATAGAATTCAATGGAATGTTTTGTAGTGCATTTTGACTTATTTGGTAATTCAGAGTTGGAGGTACTTGGGACATTATGTCTTGTCAACTGGTGATGTTAAGGTTTGGTGTTTGACACTTGTTGTCCAAATCAAAATGTGGGCCCATTTTGGACTAAATTATTTATGTGCATCTTTTTGATGGATGTGTGGGACCAGTACTATAACTAGTATTGGTCCCTGCACAACAATATAAGGCTCTCCCCTAAGTGCTGTAAATTTTTTTCTTCTTTCAACATTTTTGTCCGTCATGTTTTCTCCCTATTGGGTTGTTGGTTATGACTATATAATGTCTTTTATTGTCACATATATGCTCATCAAGTTACTGAATTTTTTGAATTTGTGAAAAGAATGAAATAAATGGAGACTCCATATCAAGATACCAGGAAGTATAAAAAGTTGATACTACCTCAAAAGGGTGGTTTACTAGGTCTTGATGGAAACTTTTTATGAGCATCGCAACTTAATCCTTTAAACCTCTGCCCAACCATTTCTTCTTTCTGACTAGACATGTTTTATTCCATTTCTCACTCAAGAACTTGAGACTTGATAAATGTTTTGATGGAAGCCTCTTTTTGTGGAAGCTTTTCTCATGGAAGCTTGATGCCAGTGTGATTGGTAATTATGAGTGAGGTAGGTAAAATATTGCTACTGTAAGAAGGCTCATGCTGGCATAGACACTGGCCTTGGAAATGAACTTGTGAAAATGGGTATCCTCGCCATTTTCCGAGCGATTACAAGGAAGGAAAACAAGGTTAACATGACTTTATTAGGTGTTTGGGAGGTAGGGATTAATGCTTTTTATGCACCCTTCAACATAATAGCATCAATTCACAACTTGCATGAATATTCATATTTTGAAATTTTTCATGCTCATTGTTATGCACTTTTCAGAAGAAGAGCATCAACAACTTGCAAGCATATTTTTGTAAAGTCATCATTCTATCCATTTTATTCTATGTACGAGTTCAAAACTTCATTGTTGTGCATATTTGATGATGACTAGTTGTGTTTTCACTGGTTTCAATGGATTATGTGTTTCATTTTGGAGACTACTTTGCTAAATAGTTGACATCGTCATGCATATTATCTTGGTTGGCTTATGTGGTATATTTACAAATAAAATATGGCTGGAACAACCTCAGGGGATATGGACACTATTGGGACCGTGTGTAAAATAGATGGAATACCGTCTATATATATAAACCGTACCAAGACCCAAGACGTGCTACGCAAAAAAGATTAATATTAAATTTGGATAGTCTCTTAATATCACACGAGATTTTACCAATACCTGATTTCTTTTTGGGATGCCTTCATTTAGGAGGGCCTTGGACCTGAAGGAAAGGATTGTTGTCGCGAATGTGATGCACATGCAATTTTCTTCTGGTCTATTATTCACAAATCTTTCCAATATTTCCAAATTCCCATGCCCAATCATATATATATCTATGACAAAACTAATGTTTCCTGCAGGGAGCAATGCAGTCACACAATTATGTTGATATGCGAGTAATATACATGTAATTTAATAATTAACGAATGTCTTTCTTCAAATTAATAGAAATTCGACGTCATAATAAATTGATTTTATTATTGGCTTTGACCTTTTGATTCATACCTTCAAAAGTCGATGAAATTTGTTACCTAGCGATTCTATTGCAGATTGATTTCTGATGGTGTTGTTGAGGGATTTTATCCCCTAAGGCTTTTGGGTGGAACCCTAGCAGACTGAAAGTTGTCTAAACAAAGAAACATGCACACACACAACCATTATGCTAGCAAAAGCTAATTCTAAGGTAAGAAGGACATACCTCAGGTCCTACGTTCGGGTAGTTCCT
>APFE030490142.1:274257-284970 GCA_000404065.3 Pinus taeda
GGCTCAATAATAATAATAAAATAAACAATACCACGGGCCAAAACCATGATAACACAATACCGTCGGCTAAATATCATGAGAAAACCCCATGTGTGGGCGCTTAACTGCCTTGAAGTGTGTGCACTGGGGTTACGCACCCAATGAATGGGTATCCTGCGGGTATGTACGCACTTTATATATAAGACATGCCTGCGTGTATGCACCTTTTGAACGGTGTGCCTGTGTACTCCTTATTTTCTTCAATATTTGAGAGTTGTTCATCAATGTTTGCTATTGACCTGTTTTATAGTGATCCATCACCTGTATGGGTTGCCATCAAGGACAACACTTTAGCCATAATGCCAACACTATGTACCTTACATTTGCACGAGCTTTGCTTTTATGGAGGCTGTAATGATGAAGGCCTCATCGATCCATGGTTGTATGCATGCTTTCAAGACAACTTACTTGTGTCGAGCAACATCCACCTACTCCTTGAGTTCTTTCGCCTACTGCATCCGCGCGAGCCTCTGTGTAAGGGATACCATCTGCGCGATCCCTTTTATTTTGTCATACTTCTGCTCTAGCTTGCGTGCCTCTATTTCTAGGCACTGTATATTCAGGTCCTCCTGCAGAGTAGTGAGGACCTCGAATGACTCTTCAAATAGCTTGGTACAGTCCTTCACTGCACTATTGGTCTTCATTATTCCGGTTGTGATAGCGCTGGTGCGTTGTTCCTTCACCTCTGGTAGAGTTGAAGGTTGCACCTTCAATTGGAGCTTGGCTATCTGAAGGTTAAAATCTAGCTGAATCTTGGCCATCTCTTCCTTCGCCTCGCGTACCCCTATTGCGAGTTTCTGGATGTGCTCCTCCACTGGGTCTTCTGCTTGGATGGCCAAATCCGGGACCATCTGGAAGGCATCCTTGACCACCTGTGTAATCTGTTAGTTATGCGCCACTACCTTGTCATGCCACAAGCTCAACTATTCCATATTGATTCACTGCTCACTTATGACTTGGAGCACGTGACCCTCCCTGGCTTGCAATTTTGCAGTCACTCCGTTTTGCAGAACATAAAGCGTCTCCTATGGGGGTGCACCCATGTTTATTCCAACTCCCTTTAGTTCACTGACCATAGGCCGGTTGACCTCGTTTTCTTTAACCATTTCTCCCTATGGTAGCACTATAGTGTTGGTCATGCAAGTGCACAACATTTCCTTAGCCGTGACCATGCCGACTGGGAGGTTGGTCGATAGAGTACCCGCCTGAGGAGTGTGCACTTGCAACTACTGTATCTATGCCTAGAGGGCCCCCAACACTATTTGGTTTTCCTCTGTGAACTCTTGGAGGGATTCCACAGTGACGACATGCACCGTCTCCCCAATGTCATGGAGATCCCCATCAGTGAGGGTGATCAGGTCGAAAGAAGTCTTTGAGGCATTTGAATTCTTCCACGGCCCCACCTGCTCTCTTGGGTGCTGTTGCTTGAGTTGTGTGGACACTGTCAGTGCATCCATGCCATCTTCCTCTGGATCTATCTCCTGTTCGAGTGAAGGTGACTTTTCTCCCTCGCGGTCCTTCTTAGTTTCCCTCTGCTGCTTTCGCAGCATCACACACCTCTTATGCCTTGGTTTCTGCTACTTCGTTCCTTCTCTTCTCTGCCAACTACACCATCCACAGTTTTGCCTCCTCCTTTTTCCTCTATGCAGTGGACTTCTCTGCTTCCACCGTGGAGCTGGTTTGAGCGTGCCACTCCAGCAACCACAACTCAAGGACAATGAATATGACATCGTCTGTCACCAAATAAGGTAGATCCTTCCATGCCATTGTGGGGTCCTTCCTCACCCTGATGTACATGTGATGAAAGTCCGCCTTGAACTCTGCAAAGCTCTGCAGACTGTTATAGACAGTGGGAAATAACCGCAGCTTGTGTTTAATACCCATTTTGATGTTCATCTCCATGAACACTTAGAATATTTTGTTGTCTCTGATCATTTGTGCATTTTTAGTTGCTCACAATGAAGCGAACTTTGATGCCTCCAGAAGATCCTATGCAATCGTTGGGAACTGGCTATCCTTAGGAAATTCCCAAGCCACCAGCACTATGGATAGCAAAAACCATGCATAGTGGAAAGTCTTTCCCTGCTCCTATGCCTCGCGGCAGTTTTCCAGGAACTCTCTGCACAAGTAATCCACCCAATTAAACTGGAACCCCTCTGTGCACTATGTGGAAAGTGCAACCATCAGCGCAGGCACCTCATCCGTGTGACACTTCCGCATAAATTTCCCAGCTAATATCCACGTTGCGAATTTGACCGCAACATTATTCATACTGGAGATCGCGTACCCTCTCTTTTTCTTCTCCAGCTTGAACATATTCTTGATGGCCTTCGCGATGGCCAAATCATCACTTTTACCCTCGGATATGTTTGTTAGATCCTCCCCTTTGCAAGAGAGCTAGGTAATTCTATGAATTAGACGATCCATGATGGGGATGGGCTCATCCAGCCACAAACACCCATCATGCACCAGCTAGAGCGGCTGCCTAATGACAAAAGTTGTCACTAGGGCGCGATGGTAATGCGATACCTAGAGCAGGTTTAACAATCCTTCTTTCTCTACTCCTCACAACCACTTATGCGGTTCCAACTCTATGACTCCCACCAATGTGTTTTTCTTTTGGCGCATTAGCTGCACGGTTGCCAAATGTGAGAATTTCTCATGGTCCGCGAGATCCCAGTCTTCAAACTTTAGTGCAGGCACTCGCCCCAAGTGCGCTCCAAAAAAAATGATTTCATCGGGAAACAACGAAGTCAATGGAGTCTGCAGAGAGCTCTTGCTCTCATCTAGGTCCTTGGGCACCCTTTCTTTCCCCTTCCACGGAGGAACATACGTGGGCAACCTGGTTAGAGGGTCTTCACCCTGGGTTTCTTCCTCCATTTCTTCATCATCCTCCTCTACCAGGATTTCTTCAAAGTCTTCTTCCTCCTCATCAGCTTCCAAATTAATTGCTTTCCCGTTTTCTTCCATGGTGAGCCTTGTCCTTAATGGATTCCTGGGAGACACGCGCACTAGTACCATAGGTTGCTTACCTTTCTTGGGTCTCGGTATGTGCGGAAATTTAGGGATTTTTGCGACTATCCCAGTGCTTTTTGGGGCTTCTCCTACTTCTATGGCCTGTGCAGCCTCCTTAGCGGTCATCTCTCCAATATCCATGGCTTCCTCTGGTGTGGCCATATTGTTATTCCACAACTCTCTCAACAACTCAAGTAAGTGCTCAAAGAATGCCTTCGACTTCAAAAGGTCAAACAAATTGGGGTTCTTGAATCTCTAGGCTCACAATAGCTTACTTCTCAAATTTCCAAGTTTTGTTTGCTGGGCAGACCTTTGCACTTTATAGTGCCTTTTGAATTTGAATTCGAACATTACCCCCACTTTTGGTCCATTAATGCTCCCTTGGTAGCATATTTTCTCAAATCTAGCCCATAAAGTTTGCCTTAAATGCCTGTTGCCCGCTCCATTTGGTCTCAAACCAAGCATCACATCGTGGATAGTGACTGTAACGGTCACTTTCTAGCCAACCTGCGTGGCAGCACAACTACCCTCGTGTTGTTGCAGACCTTGTGATACTTCGCTACTGCGCACAATCCTGTCATTACACAGCTCCTAGGTAGGAGTAGTTTATAGTCCCCTGCCTCCTTTTAGCTACCTCGAGTGCCGAGAATGTGCTTCCTACGGCTAGTCAGATGGTCGGGCCACCTGTGTATAGCTTCAAATGACTGCCATTTACTTTTCCTGGGAAGATTTATCCATTTAACTTTACCAACTTCACTACATCACCATCTGTGATCTCCTTAATAACATATGGTCCCAACCAATGCATTCTGAGCTTCCCTGGGAAAATCTGCCGCTAAAGGAGCATTAATGGACTGAAAGTGGGGGGAATGGTCGAATTCAAATTCAAAAGGTGCTATAAAGTGCAAAGGGCTGCTTAGCAAACAACACTTGGCAATTTGAGAATTGAGCTATTGTGCACCCAGAGATTCATGAACCCCAATTTGTTCCACGTTTTGAAGTCGAAGGCATTGTTTGAGCACTTACCTGAGCCATTGAATGACTTTTGGAATAGCAGTATGGCCGCGCCAGAGGAAGCCATGGATATTGGATAGATGACCGCTGAGGTGGCTGTGCAGGTCATAACAATAGGAGAAGCCGCAGAAAGCGCCAGGATAGTCGCAAAAATCCCTAAATTTTCGTGCACATTGAGACCTAAGAAAGATAAGTAGCCTATGGTACCGATGCGCGTGTCCCCCATGAATCCGTTAAGGATGAGGCTCACCATGAAAGAAAAGGGGAAGGCAATCAATTTGGAAGCTAATGAGGAGGAATAAGACTTTGAAGAAATCTTGGTAGAGGAGGAGGACGAAGAAATGGAGGAAGAAACCCAGGGTACGGAACCTCTTACTAGGATGCCCACATATGTTCCTCTCTGGAAGGGGAAAGAAATGGTCCCCAAGGACCTAGATAAGAGCCTTTTCCTACTCTACGACCCAAAGACTCGACTTTACACTTAGATCTTTTGCTATCCTTCTATTCCATGTTCACTACTTGAATTAGATGTCTCAACTACTTAAAGCCTCACTCTATTTATACAATCCCATGGTTTGCAGACCATGGGTAGATCTCTAAAGCTGACATTACATTACAAAATTGAGGGCAGACAACCCTATGACTCATTTACAACTTCGCGCTCTGCATCCACAAAATGCATAGTCTTTACATCAGATTTACAATTTTTAGCCAAAATCTGGGTTTTAAGCCCCAAAACTTTCCTTGGGGGATCCTGCGCCCAACAATCAATAAAGAGATGAATTCTACAATTTCTACGTCTTTATTTCATGTTTATGCATCTTGTTATGTTTGGTATGAATTTCACTTATAATGCTTATATGATGCGTGAATGTATGTAAATGTGTTGGTTAAGTGAACGCAAGTAAGAACATCTATTTACGCGAAGCTAACTAATATCAGTTAATAAGATAAGTAAAACACTTAGCCTAGTTGGGAGATATTGCAGTTCGTTGCCCTAGTAGTGCAAAAGTCGCTGAGCCATAGGTTAGGGCTGCACGAAAACCAATTGTACGCTTTCGTGAAGATACTAAAGGGTGGAACAGAGGGCTAAAGAACCTATGCGAAGGCAGGTATAGCTGGAATAAACTGATATCACATCCATCTTAAGTGTGCAGAAACTTGGTTCCAGCATCCCCCCATACTGCTTTGGGTGAGACTTCAGTCCATGCTATGTGGGCTGATGCTGAATGGGCTACTAGTGTAGGGATTTTTTTGGCTAACTAACACTGAACTTGGGTCAGGTCCCCTTAAGCCAACACTAAGCCACATTGTTCAACATTTTGTTTTGGTTACTTTCGGCTAAGAATTTAAGAAAATTTTACAGAAATTGCGAGCTATACAATAATCTAAATTTAAGAAAATTTCAACTTATAACCTAATGTATTAGAGCTTATACATTGTTCAATATTTAGTTTTGGTTAATTTAAATTAAAAAATTAAGAAATTATCGGAGTTGACCTAGCATGATGGATTGAAGTAAATATGAGAAGTTCAATCTCTATTTTCTATAATTTGCAAATCATATTTTTGATACAAGTAAATTAGAAAAGTTCATTGTTTAAAAAAAAAACTAAATTTTTGGACTATTAGTAAAATTGGGTTAAAAAAACATGATAATCTAGCTATGTTCAAATAATTTTATTTTTTTTAAACATAACGATTATTCATTTTATTAAAGTTTGTTTTCATGGTGAGAACCATTTACATTCCTTTATAACATCAGCTACTTTAAAATTCCAATATATCCATAAGATAGTTTTCTTACTACCATAGGATTTTTGGACTACAATATTACACTGGTAACACTTGTACATTTTATAAAACTTTTCGAAAAATAACTCAAATTTGTAGAACACACATCGTGTTTGATTAAGTTTCCCCAGAGGGGCTTGGGCCTGAATTATCTCCAAATATCCCTTTCTTGCCATGGTTTGTACAAGCTCCCTCCATTTATCCTTGAGCAACAACTACTTGCAAATTTGATGTCGGAACTAGAGGGTCATCTACATCATTTTCTTTGGAGCTTCACACTGCATCTTGGGTCTTGGTCTTCAACAAAATAATTTCTTTGTCCATCTTGATGAGCCTCCTCTCCATGTGAGTTTGCATCCATTCTAGCTTGTTATCCACCATTTTGGACCTTTCGTCCCGTTCCTTTTCCATAAATTCCAACTTCCTATTGGTTAGATTATACATGCCCATTATAATTTTGAATAGTCTCTCCACGTACCTATTCCATTGAGCCATTTCACTCGCATCATCTTGACTCTCCATCACTGCAATTGTCCAAATATTCCACTGAAAAATATAGTGGGGAAGAAACAATATGGATGCAAATGCTCGAATAATCCTATTAAATAAAGCCAACATTCAGTGGTGGAGTCTCTCCCTGAAAAAGCATTAAGTATACTTGCAAGTGGTGTCTCGAAGTATTTTCTTCAGCCATCCTGTATGTCCTCACTCAAAGAGATCGTATGGGAACGTAAATGCTCCAGAACTCGTGGAGCTTCAACTGATCCTTAGCAACGTATTAGAAGACTACTTTGCATTTAAACCATGTCACCCCCATAACGTAAGATCCAAATGTAATCATTGTTACAAAATCAAGTAGGGAAACTATTAATATAATTCTCCTTATCCTTGATAAAAAATTTGGAACTTATGTTAACTTCTTATCATTCTTTATTAGATTGCTTTCATCAAACAATTATCAAGAACATGAACCATGAAGATCATAAAAGACAATGGGCACAAAATGTAAGCATGAAGCCAAGGCAAAATCCCTCAAAGGGGAAAACCTAGAAATAACTTCTTCTCTTCTTATAGAATCAATTGAAATGAGAAATTCAAGACAAAACCTTCTAGACCAAAACCTCCTCCAAGCACCAAATCAATGAAGGTAAACTTCTTTAAGGTTTTCTCCAAGCAAAGTTTCGACCCTATGTTCAGGTTTGCAACTTTGACCTGCAACAACTACTGAATCCCTAGAATGTTTGCACGTGTGAGAGAAAATGATCACACAATTTATATTTTTGGTCTTCCTTCTTCGCTTTGACTTTCTTCTCTAGCTCCTTCACTTTCTCGCTCTAGATCCTCTTATTTTCTTGTTGCAGACCAAACTTTTGAAGCGTGTGCCAATGAGGTCGAAGCTCCTTCTATATATATGCTTGTCATGAGGTCAAATACCCCTCTCTTAGGTCAATTTGGTGTTGGAGGTCATTTTGACTTTATACACTCAAATAATTTCTCTTACATGTTACAACTTGCCAAAATGGGTTTTGTATAAATAATATCGACTCTCTTGACTCATAAAAATTATTCTTATGACTTGACAACCCATAGGAGCATGAAATTCATGCTTGACCTAGTTGGCTATTTAAAAGAAGCATGAAACCCATGTTTGAAAATAATATTTTTCTTTCTTCTTTTGCTTGTTACATAAGATATACATAATGACATGAGTACGATGACAATTATGAAAACTGAAACTAGTTACATTTTCCAACACTCCCTCTTAATTAGGGAGGTATTCATAATTGTACAACCAGTACAAAGATATTGTCAAACTTAAGAGTTCTTATAAGAAGAGTTAGATTGATAAGCTATCTTTAAGCATCAACATCATAACTCACACTGTCATCATATTAAGACCTTAACTTGACAAGCTCTATTTATTCAGAGCATAATGTTGGGAGGCTTTACGTGAGACACCACACCACCTCTTATGGCACATATCCCATCCAAATGTTCATTAGGTATGTCCTTTTAGGACCATTCTTATCTTCGATTACCCATCTTCAAAGAATATTAGTCTTCTTCGACCACTCTTGTCTTGGATATTTGTCCAATCCTCAAAGAGGGTTAGTCAACCTCTTATCTTGAATTCTCTATGATCCTCAAGGAGTATCAATCTTAGAATCTTATCCAATCCTCCATTTTCCTTCCTTGTTCCTTCACTTAGACTTATCACTGCTAGTCCTAGTCTAATGCATGACACATGGAGAATTCAATGCCTAACCTCACTCTCTCAATCAAAGAGGAGATCTTCATTCCATATTTATCATGGAATTAATCCTTGCTCCTCCCTAAACATACTTCTTACTCCCTCTTAAGAATAGAGGACATTCCTTACTTGTTTTTAATTTAGAATTTAGCTCTTAGTGTGCCTTCATCAATACATCAAATACCATTTGTTTATGGATATCTTCATGTAGTTGCATGGATCCTCATTTTTCTTTGCATATCATCATATTATCTTTCGAATGTAATGGATCCAAATATGTGATAGGGTTCATGCCATCAACCTTTCATATCACTTTCCTCTTGTCATCATCAATAAATACATTATATTGAGCCAATGGCAAAGTAGATCTTAATCATAGCTCCTACAAATCATGAAAGTGATCTTCATTATCATCGAAACATAAACATTAGATTTTTTCTTTGTACTTCTACCTTTTAATCCCAAGATGCTATAGAAATGTTGACCACATAACCCTCCAAGGATTACCAAATCCATCCTTTGAATCCATGTATTCATTGAAATAAGTTTAAAACAAGCAATTGTACTTGCCTTAACAGCCATGATGCATTTCTGCAACATTCTTCCATGTAGCAAAACCACATACTAGCCAGATAATCAATACCAAAACATCAATATCATAATTACCTCAAAAAGATGGTCTTTTGTCAAAGTATCATATTCTACTTGTTTCCTTTTAGATCAACATCCTTCCACATTATCTATCTCCATTGTGTACAAGAATCTTTTTCCATGCTTTCGATTTTAATCAAAGTTCCCATGGAGCAAGCTACAATATCTTCTTCCTTGGAGTTGTCATTGTCAACTCTCTTTCTTTCCATATGAGACCATATTTGATGTTGATCAATATCATCATGTTTAAATCATGCCAACTTGTGGAAGATTCTTGATCTTTAGCCATTCCAAAGCATACCAAACTTATTTTTCCAAGCATAAAGTAATCACATGAAAGATTTCCAAGCACATCCTTACGACCAAATCTTTCTGCAAGATTCTTGTAGACATGAATTCTACCTTCTAGAGAAGAGTTACTAAAGATATGAATACTTTTAATGTCATATAAACATTTAGCCATTCTTTGAATGAACTTTCTTCTCTCCTTATAGAATATTTGTTTCCTTCTCTAAGAGGGTAAAGACTTCAATTATGCCTTTCATACTGCAACTTGACCATCTACATGCCTTCATCCTTCAAGACTACTATTTCCATACTAAGTAGAATATAGTAGTCATGTCATAATTCATCTACCAAATATCAAAGAACCTTTCCTAAATGATGGTTCTCATTGGAGGATCCCATGATCCTTTTTTCAAAATGACTACCACTAACATTATGTTAGAAAATGTTTGGATGAATTATGATGTGCAATATGGCCCAAATATCCTCAATCCTTCTATCTAGATGTTTTCTTCAAAAGAAATTTGTTCATGTAGACTCTAATTCCTCTACTATCATATGCTTCCTTATATAATTCCATGCTTCATAAAATAAAGACTCTTCTAAAGAATGCAACTATGCATGCTTACTCTAACTGCTACGTTCTAATAAAAGAAAGATAAAATACAAATGATCCTAATAGAGATGGAAATTCCTTCAATAATATAGATCATTGGGATCTTCAACTTTCGTGGTTCCCTCAGGTTCTTCCTTTTCTTTAGTTGTGTGAGCTCCACTTCTCTCTTTCCTTTTGTTTCTTTTTTTGTTTTGAGGATTGTTTGGACAATCCTTCTCAGGTTCTTCCTTTTCTTCAGTTGTGTGAGCTCCACTTCTCTCTTTCCTTTTGTTGTTTTTCTTGTTTTGAGGATTGTTTGGACAATCCTTCTAAAATGCCCATATGCATTGCATCCATAAAATTGTATCTTGGCTATATCTTGTTTTCCTTTGGACTTTCCAAATTTCCCCTTCTTCTTCTTGTGTTGAGTATAGAGCATGATTATTTAGAGGTCTTTGTTTTAGTCGGATGTATACTTGTTGCACAAAAATTGTCACTTTGACATTCTGCAATCAATATGAGTCTATAACCACTCATACCTTCCTCCTTTGCAAGTCTTAAACCTCAATTCTTCATATCAAGCCTTGAAAATAAGAGAAAGACCTTAAAAATCTCTAAAACTCTGGTTTTGCACTTTCTCTTAGTATTACCTGCAGTACCGCACCTATTGGTCATGTCCCCATGCACCTAACCACTCTGTCTCTGTGTTATGGGTGTGGACCCCTGTAAAAGTTAAAAAGGCGCAAGTATATTCTTAAAAAATCACTTCGAGTCATTTCTGGAAGCTTCTAGAGGGAACCTTGAGGTGGCAAGTTCGCTCCTTGAGGGTTCCTGCATCCCATACCTTAAGGAGCTAACCCCTTGATGTGAGGAGGTTATCCCTTTGAAGGAGGACTCTATCCCTTCAACTGTGGACCTGTAACCTCCTTCCTTTGCATTATAAAATGAAGCATTGGGTTGGTTACTTGAGAGGTTGAAAGATGAATATTTTTTAGGGTAAATGTTGCTGGAACTTAGTCTTCCTAATTGAGATTTTGAGAGGAGAGATTACATACCTTTTGATCTCATT